>JBBPKI010000440.1:0-24112 GCA_038089155.1 Nevesoporus exiguus
AGGATAGCGGGACGCGCCATCCTGTTCGCTGGTCCACCTTCGACGGGAAAGACCGCTATCGCGCTCGGTGCGTCGCCAGTGCCGGGGTCACAACGTCAACATGCAGCGCCCTGACTCCGCCTCTCTTACAGGCATGGCACAAACTCTTGGTGCGGACGTTCCTTTTACGATGATCGCTGGTAGCGAAGTCTTTTCGCTCTCCATGTCCAAGACGGAAGCACTAACGCAAGCGATTCGGAGGAGTATCGGCGTACGCATCAAGGAAGAAACAGAAATCATCGAGGGTGAGATTGTCGAAATACAGATCGACCGAAGCCTCACAGGGGTGCGTTCATGCGCACATTTGGATCCAATTCGCTAACGAGGTTTGTGTAGGCGACAAAGACCGGCAAACTGACGATCAAGACGACGGACATGGAGACGATATACGATCTTGGAACGAAGATGATCGACGCGCTGTCGAAAGAGAAAGTCCTCGCAGGGGATGTCGTTGTTATCGACAAGACGTCGGGCAAGGTCTCAAAACTCGGTCGCTCTTTTGCACGCTCGAGAGACTATGATGCCATGGGTGCAGACGTACGTTTATAGCCCCCCTCCTACCCACTCTCTCTTCTCAACTTCCTTTCCGCAGACGAAGTTCGTGCAGTGTCCAGAAGGTGAAATACAAAAACGTAAAGAAGTTGTTCACACAGTTTCCCTCCACGAAATCGATGTCATCAATAGCAGAACACAAGGTTTTCTCGCTCTCTTTGCCGGCGACACGGGGGAAATCAAACCTGAACTACGAGACCAGATAAACACCAAGGTCGCCGAGTGGCGGGAAGAAGGCAAGGCAGAAATCATCCCCGGCGTTTGTCTCTTTCCCCCGTGTCATGACCGACTTGCTGAGGTCTACACGCGCAGGTATTGTTCATCGACGAAGTTCATATGCTCGATATCGAATGCTTCTCGTTCCTGAACCGAGCACTGGAAAGTGAGCTGTCACCGCTAGTCATCATGGCGTCCAACCGCGGGATGTCGAGAATACGAGGGACCAACGTGCGGAGTCCACACGGCCTCCCAGTAGATCTCCTCGATCGCGTCCTGATCGTGAGCACGAAGCCGTACACGGAGGACGACATTCAGCAGATCATTCAGATCCGGTAACCTCCATCTTGTTCGCGTCGTCTAGGATACGGCTGACGTGCACGCCGAGGCAGATGTGAAGAAGAAGACGTGACGCTGACGTCGGACGCACTCAACGTCCTCACGTCTATGGCAGGCTCAACGACGCTGCGATACGCGCTCAACCTGATCTCGTGTGCGCAAGTGATCGCACGGAAGCGCAAGGTGGACAAGGTGGACGTGGAAGACTTGCGTCGGGCATACGTGTACTTTATGGACGAGAAGCGGAGCGTGCAGTGGCTCAAGGAGCAGCAAGGGTCATTGGTGTTTGAGGAGGTGGGCGTGGCGGGTGCGAACGGAGACGTGTCGATGGGAGAGGCGACGGATACGTAGGATCGATCGATCGTTTGTGTAGGATGGAATGCATTGCACGGGTGACTATCTCCGTGAAAGCTAGATAGGATCTGCTCCTCGCACGGGACTGTCGTGTCGCGATGCCCTTGCACAATTCAGTAGCGGGGTTGTGTTGCATCTACTTCTCTGCGACTTGGAAACGAGACGAACCTTGGTAACGTCGTCCAAGGATCGATCCGTCGTGTTCCTGCGGCACTATTTCTCGTGTAACGACCGGCGTTTTGCCACTGCCGCCCCTGAAACGCGCAGACCCACGGTCTCGTCGCCCATCCAGCCCCTCTGCCCCGCACGCCACAACCTGATTCGGTCCTGACACTCGAGATCAGGTCCCGGATAACCGAGGGATCGCAGATAGATAACGATCTCAGAGAATACTCAGCGGGTCCTCCCCCCGTCGTTGTGCGGCATCGGGATTAGAACGGCGACTTGGAGGAGCGGGCTTTAGGCCCCCCGAGGGTGTCCGCGCGGCGAGTAAGTGCACATTACTCACTCGCGAACCCCAGGACGACTAATGGCTCCATGAGGAGGAAGGATTCGCTCCGGATGACTGCTGTGGTCGTCTGGTTTACCAGATACGTCACCTCAGAGCAGTCAGGCGACTTCGATTTGTGATTCTGATGATGAAGATCAGTGAATCCCAAACTTTCCAGCGTCACGTCAGGGAAGAAGACATCTCCATACGCCCTCCCATCACATGTTTCGACGAGTGGGCGCCACGTCACGACCGCTTGGAGAACGGATCGTGAGAGGGAACAGAGCGGGGTATACCCCACCGAGTCATGGGTGCACCCGTCGTATGATACATGATGCTTAAACCCGAACGGAAGGAGCTACGAAATGCGAAAAATGCATCTCTCGCCCAGTTCCGTTTCCGATATCATGCGGGGGGCTTCAATTCGCGAGGTACTTATAGTCCGGGCTCTCTGGTCCGGGAGGGGCCGGTTTCGTTTTTTTCGATCCTCTGTCTCCCTTGCACCAGCCCCGTCATCTTGTCCGGCATGCTCAAGATATCCGAAGGAGGACGATGTGTGGCGGGGGTTCAAGATACGTGCGCAGGCCCCAGTCCCTTGCCCACACCCAGACTCGTACCTTTACCTGCGCTCGACCCAAAGACAGTACCATGCGTCGCCCAATCGCAGGTGAGTCCTCTGCATGTCATTGCCCGGCAGGATCGCGTTGATGCGTACGAATGCGCACAGACGGATGCATCCCCGCTCGAGTGTGACACGTCTTCAGTGTTCTCCGAAACGAGTACCCTGGTCGGTCCTTTGCATACACGCACGCGGCGAGGGAGCGCTAACAACATGACAGGTCGAGTGCGACGGTGGCCCTCACGTCATGCAAGTAAGTCGCGCCCTCCATCTTTCGGGGAAGACAGATTAACGTTCATTTTATGTAGATCACGACAACGTTCCAAGAGACCGATCCCGTACTTCGCGATGCGGTGTACCGAGAATACGTCGCATATTCATCGCCTGGCGAGGATCTTGATGCAAGTTACGATATCCTGTCTAAAAAAGACCTATCGTTAACACCCACCCAGGAACAGGAGTTGGACTCTGATAACATGGCATGGGGAATGCCATCCAAGTATCTCAGAGCCAAATCGCACGCGCCTCAAAATAAGCCGGCATGGCATGGTTCACTGGCCCGGCTGGCCCGGAAAATGCGCAGATCCAGCACCACATGACGCATGCACGGATACCAAGGAACGAGGCAGTGTGGCCGTGTATGACTAGCATACCAGTAACGTGAATGTGTACTCACGATAATATGTACTGCGAGTGTAAGGCTATCCAAACCGTTGTTTAGCAAGCTGTTGGAACATATCCATCGTTGCCTTGTCCTTCTCCCGCATTGCGACAACACGTTCACGTGCTGATGCAGTTTTGTCTTCTCGTCCTGCCGCACGCCTTTCTTCGAACCGTTTCCGAGCAGCGTCCCGTCGTGCTATGCTGTCGAACATGTTAGCGTCGGCCCTGGCAAGTACCACAACGCTCACTGATCCCGAAAACTGTCCCCGCCGCCCATCAATGTCGACTCATCTGCCTCATACCCTTCGTCGCCCTTTTCTCGAAACACACGATCGCCCTCCCTTCGTGCCCGCTTCTTCTCCAACATCCCCTCCCGACCAACCTCCTTCGGTCCAACCATGTCTTCCAATCGATCCTTGGCCTCTGCGCGATCCCGCTTCCGCTTGAAGTCGCGTTCCGAGGCTTGGTACTCCGATGCGGCTTCTCGTGCGAGGACGAGGTCCGAGGTGGATGGGAGCGCGGGGCCGATGACACGGCCTGATGTCGAGGTGGAGGCAGCGGGGCGATATGTTGCCAAATCGACCTGCCTGCGAGTGGTATGCGACGCACTAGTGTCGACGCCCGACTCCTTTGTCGCAAACGACCACTTGTACGCGGTCTGGTTGGCAGCGGAGCCTGCCATTGCGGCTGCATCGTGATACAGCCTCTCTGTCATGCGACGCGTAAGTGTACTCGAGAGAACGGTCGAGTTTGTGAATCATAATCATACTGGAAAGTTTTCCCTTGTTCCACGCCCGAACGAACTTGCGAAAGTAACTGCGAGCGGTTGGCGAAAAGGGGGAGGGGTCGTCGTGCAGATAAATCATACGGCGTATCAATGAAACCACGACAGAAAATCATATCAGCGTATGCGTACCTGCGTGCTCTCTCGCTCGAGAGTTCGTCAAAGTACTGTCGTTTGTGAATAGCTTAACGTGTGTCTGACGGGAGAGGGTACGCGGGACAGACCTTGTCCTTTTCGTCCTTGAGCCATACTCTGAATTCGGTGTTTTTGAGAAAGTAGTCAGACTCGGAGATGGAGGGGACGCCGTCTGGGAGAAAAGAGTCCCGTTCTCGGGATCGTGAGCGGTCTCGGTCGCGCCTAGATGGCATTTGTTAGAGGGAACGAATTTGTTCGGCTACGAAAGCTTTGCCTGGATATGGTAGCTTTGGCCCCTGTGCATGTTTCTCCCAACTTTACCGCGTCAGGAACAAGCCTTAGGTCTAGTGTAATTATTTAGGTCCCCTCTGTTTCGTTTTCTGCCAACCTTTGGCATGCACTAACAAGACACGATCGTGACCACTAGTGGTTCGCTTGCCACGGTAGTAGTCACCATAGGTCCAACAAATGCAAATGGCCGTCGAGGCCAAGCATTCAGCTGGCCCAGTGTAGCAAGCAATCATTTTTCGCCCTCAACGTAAGTGGCTACTACTTGCTGCGACAGACCATACTAGGCTCAGACGGAGCCGCGGGCCGAACGCGGAGCTTTCCAGGTCTCTTCCACTGCGCCCCATGTCGCTTTGCAACTGCGTTGCTGGCTTGTTCACTCACATTCTTGTTGGCCTACCACCTCTTCCCTAGTGCTCATATATCCACTAACTTCACTTCTACAATCAAGATGGCACCGTATACTACCTTGATCAGAGGACGCACATGGGCTGAGAGGTCGACTGGTTACTTTGGTTTGGACCAAATCAATAAGCCGACGCCAACGTCGATAGCGTGCATGTGGTGTCGGAACGCTGGAGCGGATTGTCAGCATGACGGCGCTCGTGTCAAATGAGGTCAGCCCTCCGATAGGATGTTGAAGTAGCTGAAAGAAGTTACTTCCTTCACGAGCAGCAAGCCACCAAGTGAAGGCTTGCCGGGGGTCCAGGAACGCTCGAAAGTGACTGATATGAATCATGGCAGGTCATGATTGCATGTGCGTGACATGGTGTGCTAGCATAGAAAAAAAGAAAGAGCCCGCGTATGACAAGCAATGCATTTTAAATCGTGGTCTCGTATGGTACAGGCCTCATCGTCTGCGGCGCATTATCAGCAGTCGAAACCGTGTGCGCTTCACGCGGGAGCGCGTGCACGCGCTTCAATGAGACACGTTCTGCCGCGCCGTCAGCATCCCCATCGCATGGTGCAAACGTAGTGTACGTACCGCCCTTTTCCTTGGCAGCGACGTGGGCGCTGTGGTTGTGCTTCACTCGCTCCAAGAACTCTTGCCGGCACTTGGAGTGCCTGATGTGCTCGACCCGGAGGTTGACGCGCTTCTCAACGTACCGGTTGCCGACGACCTTGTAGACGATGACGCCGACGGCGTGAGGGGTCACGTTGTAGATGATCCCAGTTCGTCTGAGACGTCGACGTGAGCACTCAGCCAAGAAATCGAAACAAAAAAACAGTAGAGGACGCACCCGTGATAGTACTTGTGGGGCATACCCTTTTGCTGGGCCGCGTTGGCCTTGATGTCGACGATGTCGCCGACGCGGTAGTTAATGAGGTAGGTCGACAGTTTAACGGGGCCATGCTCTGATGTGTACGTCAGGACAATCGAGTCCGCGTAGAGAGATACGCTTACTCTTGAAGCCCCGCTTGAACATGTCGCGCGTGCGCGCACGGTAACCGAAAGAATGAGGCATCTTGAAAACTGTGTGGTCGTCGTCAGAAACGGTGGCAAAGCAAGGACGCTGTGAGGAGACGTACGGCGTCGGCGTCGTCAATGTCGGTGTAGAGAGTGGTGTCCAGTGTATGAGCCGGGTATCTCCGGTGGCTTGCGTGGAACTGTACAGCTGTGGCGCACTCACCCAGCACCAATATGGCTATCGCCAGCACACACGTCCGTCCTCAAGAAAAATGCCCAGGTACGTCGGCCTCGTCATGTCCAATGTCCCGTGTGTCGTGCTGATCTTGTTGCTGCAGGGCCCCGCGGAACCATAACAAGACGTGAGTCCCCTGGTTGTCACTACAATCGGCGCACTCACCCGTCTTTAATAACACGACAGTTACAAGGTCCCTCGTCGTCCATTCGGCTCGGCTCGTCTCGACGCCGAGCTCAAGGTACCTTCATCTACACACCCTCGCGTCAACCGAGGCTGACGTTCGTATCGGTCTAGCTCGCCGGCGAGTACGGCCTCCGAAACAAACGCGAGATCTGGCGCATCGGTCTCGTCCTCTCCAAAATCCGTCGTGCTGCTCGTGAGCTGCTCAAGCTCGACGACAAAGACCCCAAGCGGCTCTTCGAGGGTAACGCCCTCATCCGTCGTCTCGTCCGCATCGGTGTGCTCGACGAGAACCGCATGCGCCTCGACTACGTGTTGGCGCTCAAGGTCGAAGATTTCTTGGAACGCCGGCTGCAAACGCAGGTGTTCAAGACGAACCTTGCCAAGAGTATCCACCATGCGCGTACGCTGATCAGACAGCGCCACATTCGGTAAGGCTGGGTTTGCCTTTTTTGATAAGCTCGATGGGGCGCTGATGCGATCTCTTCTAGCGTTGGAAAGCAAATAGTCAACGTCCCATCATTTGTCGTTCGTCTCGACTCGCAAAAGCACATCGATTTCGCGCTCACATCGCCATACGGAGGCGGACACCCTGGTCGTGTCAAGCGCAAGCGGGCTGCGGCAGCTGCAAAGAAGGAAGAGGGCGGCGAGGAAGAGGAAGAAGAGTAAACGTTTCTTTTGTTCATCTATCTGTCCCAGGCTCCATGTCCATGTCATTCCTCTTCATGATGTCCTTGCATGCTATGGACATGATCCAAGACGACGCTATGACTGTATCAGTCTGATGTGTGTCTACGTCCGAGAAGTTCGGAATGTGTTTTCGGTCAAGTCTAGCGAGGTGGGATGTATCGAACCCAAAAGTCACGCGACCAACCAGTCCTACTCGCATCCAACTCCGCTCTCCCCCCTCGACGTTCCTCCCAGACAACTCCATGTCTGACGTTTTATCGGCCCAGCATCCCCCAGCCAGTAAGTCAAGCACCACCACTATCGACACACCCGCTCACGGTCGTGTCGCCTTCCTGCGTTAGTGAGAGTCGGCGGTCGTCGCCTCTCTATCAGCGCACGTCCTCGACCCCACCCTGCTGCGTGAGTCACCCGGCATTCCCAACGCCATCAGACGCTAATCTCAACCACCCAATCTCATCTCCACACCCAACTTTTGATGCAGCGGCGCCCCCGCCCCGGCGCCTACCCACCCCGCAGAGACCGAGGACTATCCGCGCCCTGCTGCACAAGGGGACGGCGACGAACAAGCACAGCATGCTCCCCCGCACGAGGAAGAGGCGCCCAAGAAGGAGAAGAAGCACGGACATGGTGGACATGACCAGAACAGACTCAAGGAGAGCGTGTATCGCAAGGTCGATGGGACGATGCCTTCCAAGAATCAGTTGGGCAGGAGGCACTCTTTCGGAGCGGCGGGGAGGATCGGGCAGCCCATGGGCAAGCCGTTGGCCGTTTGAATCAATCGAACGAATGCGCAGCGGGACCGAAGTACTGAAGGTTGAAGCCGAAAGTTGCGAGACGAGCGTTGTACCTGTAACTGAATCGTGTGTACTTGTATCGGTTGGTTTGAACTGTTCAGGGATCTTTGTACTCAACGACGACGAATGATAAGCATGAGCCGTGATGCATGACAGTGCTTATTGTATCATGAAGGTGCATAGCGAAGAGAATACTAGAGATACACGCCCGGTTGGTCATGCAGCGGCCTTCTTCCCCCGAACCTTCTTTGGTGGGCGTGCCTTCTTTTCTTTTTGTGCGGCGATGAGAGCCGACGTGCGAGCAAGAGCGGCCTGTCCATGTCATTCCGTTAGTAACGAGTACTACAGGACGATCAAGGACAGAGGATGAATGTAGACGCCAATCGCGCCTCTCCGCGACGAGAATAGACGGAGAGGACAAATGCTTGATGGAGACGTTCGTAAAGATAAACCACTTTGATATTGCAAACATGTCCACGCTCAACCTTCATACACCGAGGTGTGTTCCAGCGAGCTCTAACGGGAGTGCGTTTTCGCTCCGGAGCAGGGCCGGGCAAGTGTAGTACGAGCCAATTCCTCGGAAGGGGGAAATGAAAGCAGCGTACTCACAGCACGGAGATCGGGGCGGTAACCCTTTTTCGCGAGACCAGCCACAACGCCCAACGCACGACGGCCACCGGAACGGTTGCGGATCGTGAACGTCGTCTTTGCAGCGCGAACTTGGTTTGGCGTCGCCTTGGCCTTGTTTATAGTGACCTGGACGCCCGAGGGAGAATCCTTGATGTCGATCGTCTGCGACGCGTTATTGGATCAATGATATCGATATCGAACGGTCGCACTTGCCTTTGCATTTGCAAGACCAGAGTACTTGTGCGAGTGGATGTTGCGAAGGTTACCCTGTCATGAACGACTCGTCCGCTGGGTGGGATGGCGAGCAAGCGGGTGGACGTACGGGTTCGGTAGAGAAGATCGGGCCCTGTGGTAGCTTTTTGACGAGGAAGGAGTTGTGGTTCTGTGTAAACTGGTCAGTGAGTCGTCTGCGGGTAAGATGAGGGCACCGACGCGGAGAAGGAGCCACTGCAGATCGGTCGACATCGTGCCAAAGTGTGTTGCTGGTCGTGCCAGGCGATGACCGAATGTGGCTGATTAAACTGTACAGTTCATCCAAACATAACCAAATACATAGCACGTGCCTCTGTTTATCGGGCCCGCTCATCGTGACACGATTCGGGGCTAGTGTCTTGCCTGGGAAAAGCTTCTATTACGGGGATGCTGGTTGATCCCGCTCGCCCTCCCTAAATGAGTTCTCGACTGTTTGACGCACCAGTCCCCGTCTCTGGCCGTGTTATCGCAGGTGTCGTTGCTGCCCTCCTTGTCATCAAGATCGCGTCCAAGCCGTCCAAGGTAAACGCAATCGAAGGTGTATGCTCTCGACCCTGACCTGTTCCGTTTTCTCAGCTTAATGATATACCGACGTTTGGTTGCAGCAGCTGGATTGGATCTTGGCTGGCTGGTCTCAACTATTTGACCAACGGGTCGGAGGTCATACAAAATGGGTACAAGACGGTCGGTCTGATGCCAAATGACACGATCCATGCATGCTCACTCGGATGGTTCCAGCACAAGTCGGCGCCATTCAAGGTCGCGGCATTATATCAGTGGCTAGTCCTCGTCAAC
This sequence comes from Nevesoporus exiguus, assembly GCA_038089155.1. NCBI lineage: Eukaryota > Fungi > Basidiomycota > Agaricomycetes > Boletales > Boletaceae > Nevesoporus > Nevesoporus exiguus. The sequence continues at coordinate 9,467 of JBBPKI010000440.1, forward strand.
AGTCGCGGGCATGTCGAAGAGCTGCAGAAGGCATCTGCCGACACGCTCTCTTTCTCGAAAGGCCTGGCGGACGCGAGTAACTCTTTACCCACATGGCATACAATCGCGCTGAATGCTACCAATAGCGACTTCAAATGGATTATACCATGGGGCCAGAGATTCACAACGACCCTTATCACGTCTCGGTTGTGCGTTCACAACTGACTCGAAATCTCGACGCCTTGTACGCAGAGATTAGGAATGAGATCATCACTGCCTTTGATGATGTGCTGAATCTCACAAGCAATGGTGAGCATCTCGTCCTCTCCCGCGCAATGTTCGTCAACATCCCGGAATACGCAGAATGGAAGAGCGTTCCAGCGCTTAGCAGTGTGCAACAGGTGGTCTGCAGAACGAGCAACAGAATTTTTGTCGGCCTCCCGCTGTGTGAGCCTTCTCATCACCCACCTTGTGTCTTACTTCATCTGCCCTAGGCCGTGATCCTGATTGGATCAGTCTCAACATCCAATATACTGTCGACGTCAGCAAGGCATCGGCTATTATCGCATTATTCCCAGACGTGCTGAAACCGCAAGTCGTTTAGAGATGTATTTCCGGAATTCTAATTTCCCTGTCGACAGCGCGGCCGTCTGGCTGCTTACAAACATCAATCAGAGCAAGCAGCGTGCGAGGAACCTCCTTGGTCCAATAATCGAGCAGAGACAAAAGTGTCTGGAAGAGTATGGACGTGAATGGACTGACAAGCCAGTAAGTGATTTCCTTTCGTGAACATGATTGCCACTCACTATGATAGAATGATTTTCTATCTTGGTTGATGGATGAGGCAGAAGGTCCAGAGTTGACGGTAAAGTCCTTGACAACTCGCCTGTTGTTTATCAACGTTGCAGCTATCCACGTGAGTCAGAGGTCGCCATGTGGCATACTCGGTTGCTCAGATCTTCGCTTCGCCATCAGACTTCTTCCTCCGTACGCATCAAATCTCATTGAGCATCCCGGTTGATTGATGTATGATTAGGGCTTTACTCATGCTCTCTTTTATCTGGCAGGGAATCCTCAGTATATTCAGCCACTTCGCGAGGAGGTCGAAGGCATTGTCGAGGAGGAAGGATGGTCAAAGCCTGCACTGGGCAAGATGCGAAAGATAGATAGCTTCCTCAGGGAGTGCCAACGCGTCGAAACCTTCAACACTGGTACCGTCCCTTCCCCTATTTGAACATGGCAGCCTTTATGAGTGATTATTCCCCCTATCAGTGGGTTTGCAACGCAAGGCACTGAAAGACTTCACGTTCTCGGACGGCACATTTGTACCCAAAGGAATCGTGATCGCAACAGATGCTCGATCCCTGCATCACAATGAAGTGTTCTACGATAATCCCCTTGCATTCCAACCTTTCCGATTTGCTCATCCGAGTGAAGGTGCCCAGCATCAATTTGTGTCGACGAGTGCCGAATACTTGCCCTTTGGACATGGCCGACAAGCATGGTATGCACCTTCTTGCCGTCCATGATGGTCGTGATGTATTATTGACCACACCGTAGTCCGGGACGTTTCTTTGCCGCGACTGAGTTGAAAACTATGCTGGCACACGTCGTAGTGACGTACGACATCAAGCTCGAGGACGACGCAACGCGTCCGCAAGCTGTGCGTCTTGTGACGTCGTTCCTGCCTGACCCTCGCGCGAAGATCATGTTCAGAAGGAGGGTCGACTGAGCGAATTCTTTCTCTGCCTTGCCGAAGGTAGTAGCTCTCATGTCGTTCGTGTAAGAATATGGTCGCATATTTTCTTCGAGTGTCGCCATGCGCGTGCGGAAAGGAAAATGATAATGCGTATGAAATACATAGTTTGCCTGCAATCGGAACTACGAACGATAAGGTGAGGCGCGGGGCACTTCTGAGGAACGGAACTAGTGCGGGTGCAAATGCGGGCATTGCACTGCATTGCACTGCGGCAGTGCGACAAAGTTTGATGCCAACCTCAATCAGTTGGCGCTTGCACACCAATTATGCTAAGGTGGCGCGTTCCCGTAAGTGACTCCCACTTGGCGGCGACTGGGACAGAACCGAACCGCTACAGGCATGCGGGCGAGCATGCCAGAATCATGATGCAAATTCCTAGAGGATGACATTCGGACTCGAGTTCCACTTGGTCCTCCACGGCACCAACGACGCCATCCTTCACAACCTTTGGCGATCCAACGACTATCTCACTTAGCTAATCGACACTGCCAGGGCTCCCCAAGTGCGCAGCTTTATCACAGCCATATCATAACTAAAAGCAGGCGTTATGAGCTCTTCCAGCAACGCGTTGTTCCACTCCTCGACCTACCAATGGGCATCTCTAGCTATGTTATCGCGGGCGTCGCCATTGCTCTCATCGTCGTCACAGTAGCATCCAAGCCATCCAAGGTGGGTATATCTAACGTGAATGGTTGTTGCGATTCCGACTTGTTCTGTTTTCAAAGCTTGATGCTGTTCCGACATTTGGTTCGAGTGGCTGGATCGGCTCATGGTGGGGCAGCTTCAAGTACCTAATCGGCGCGGTGGACATTTTACACAAAGGTTATGAGAAGGTCGGTCTGGTGTTCGACGCGAGTCACGCAAGCTTGCTCACTGAGATGGTTTCAGCACAAGTCGGTACCCTTCAAGGTCGCAACGTTTCAGAACTGGCTAGTCCTCGTCAATACCCGTGAACATGTGGAAGAACTGCAGAAAGCACCCGCCGACACACTTTCGTTCACGGAGGTCATGAAGGACGTGAGTGGCCGTTTACTTTCAAGGAAGAGCAATCGGGCTGATTATTTACGGATAGCGATTTCAAATAGATCACACCATGGCACCAGAACTTTACCTCAATCCTTATCACATTCCGATCATTCGCTCGCGACTGACGCGAAACCTTGGCATCCTGCATCCGGAACTCAGGAATGAGATCGCTGTTGCTTTCGATGATATACTCGATCTCAAAGGCAACGGTAAGCATCTCGTTCTCGTTCTGCTCGCGGTTATTAATGGACGTTTGTCGTAATCAGAATGGAAGAGTGCACCAGCGCTCAGCACAGTGCAACAGGTAATCTGCAGAGCAAGCAACAGAGTATTTGTTGGACTCCCATTATGTCAGCCTTCTCGTTCTCTCCTCCACCTTTTGTTTCGACTTGATCCACTCTAGGCCGTGACCCTGACTGGATCGACCTCAACATTCGGTATACTGGTGATATCGTCAAAGGATCGATCCTTATCGGATTGTTCCCGGACCTGCTGAAGCCGTAAGTCGCTTACAGCTGTATTTCCAGAGTTGAACTCTCATCCTATCAATAGCATAGCTACTCGGTTGTTTACAAGCATTGACCAAGGCAAGCGACGCGGAGGGAAGCTTCTTGGCCCAATAATCGAGCAGCGACGAAAGTATCTAAACAAGGACGGGAGTGAGTTGCCTGACAAGCCAGTTGGTCCATTTTGTTCGCAGGCAGGATTGGTGCTCACTAACGGGTTGCTTGATAGAATGATTTTCTATCTTGGATGATGGATGAGGCCGAGGGCCCAGAATTGACGGTAGAGTCTCTGACGACTCGAATGTTAGTTCTCAATTTCGCAGCTATCCAGGTGAGTTTGATGGCCTATGGCGCACCGTATCGCTCAAGTCCATTGACTTTACGGTTAGACTTCTTCCACTGTGCGCATTAAATTTTACAGGGCGTCACAGTTGATCAATGTATGATTAGAGTTTCACTCATACGCTCTTCTTCCTCGCGGCGAATCCCCAATACATCCAACCACTTCGGGAGGAGGTTGAAGACATCGTTGCAAAGGAAGGATGGTCGAAGGCTGCATTGGGCAAGATGCGAAAGGTAGACAGCTTCCTCAAGGAGTGCCAACGTCTCGAAGGCCTAAATTATTGTATCGTCTTTCCATCTTTCGATCCGTCAGCCATTCTGATCGTTCAATTACTCAGTGGGTTTGCAACGCAAGGCATTGAAGGACTTCACGTTCTCAGATGGCACGTTTGTACCGAAGGGTACTGTGGTTGCCACGCTTTGTCATTCCTTACACCGTAACGAAGCAGTGTACGAAAATGCACTTGCATTCGAGCCCTTCCGATTTGCCCAGCTGAGCGAAGAGGACGGCGAGAATGCGATGCAAGGGTATGTCTCGACGAGCGTCGATTTCGTGCACTTTGGACATGGTCGACAGGCATGGTACGCCCTTTCTTGTTAATTCTGCCTAAACGGGTCGATCGCTGACTATGGTGCTAGCCCGGGACGGTTCTTTGCTGCGAACGAGTTGAAAACCATTCTGGCGCATCTCGTGGTGACGTACGATATCAAGTTGGAGGGCGATGCGACGCGTCCGCAATCCGTGCGCTTCGTGACAGCGCTCTTACCCGATCATCGCGTCAAGGTTATGTTCAGAAGGAGGGTCAACTAAACGATTCCTCGTTCCAAACTGTCGCACTGGGTTCTGTTTGCTTTCGGTCTTCTGAGGATAGTGGGTGTTGTATATCAAGGTACTCCGTGTTTGAATCTACGCATGTAACTTAGCTCGAAGCCACGTTCGAATGGCATTGTTCGAGGATGACTTTCAGAGCTGAGATGGCCTTCTCGTGTATGATATCCCCATAATGGACATGGGAGTCAATGATCGGGTAGCAATCATGTGGTATTCGCGCATCCCCATCACCGAGTATATCGCATGCCAATCACCTCTCTTATGTTGTACAAAGCAAAATCCGACACTTGGTCTGACACTGCAAAAAACTAGGATGGTATGTGTCGAGATACCGACGACAAAACGAAATTCTGCGCACATTTGGTCTTTTACTATCCTCACGGTTAGTCCAGTGCTTGTTTCACAACCTCCAAGGGCAGGGAATAGCAGGGACGTAGCAAATATCCATGATTGTTCGATTGTTCGTAGTGATCTCCGGGACCATGTGGCCAGTCGTTCTCAAAAGTGCCAAGGCCCTTCTCTCGGAGATCTGGACGCCCATGTCAACTGCCTGCGACTCATCTTCGACACTGAGATGCGCGAACCACCAGAGGGTCAGTTAAGTCCAAATTCAACCAAACAAAAAACGTAGACAAACACACCTGCAGCTGTCCGCGGGAGACTGTTTCTCGCGGAGCCCTAATCGGAGACACACGCTGGGTAGACGCTCCGTGAAATACTAGAGGTTGAAAATCCGAACCAGCCTCTGCCGACACCTTGATTGGTAGAGGAGTCGAGTTTGCTTGAGTCCAACTATTATTTGGGGCTCTGACCAATTCTTGCTCTCCCCCCATTACAGAAGGGCTCTTGGTCAATCGTCATGTATTTTGTAGTTAACTCTTACCTATCTGTTTGTTTCACAGACCCCCGGGATCGCGTAACTTCGATAAGTGTACTCATCAGGGAATTCAGTTCATGGGAGACGGGATGGAAATTAGTCATTCCTGGTTCGAATTTTCTCTCGATGAGCACCCCCCTTATAATCCCCAACCAAAGTGATTCTGGCCTGTTGTCCTCGTCACAGCAAAGCCTTCACACGATGGGTCCTACGGACTCTACTATGTACTGCAATCGTCCCAGTTGACCTCGGCACTACCGGCGCGTTTAACCGACTTGTTTTTCATTATGCGGACGGCGGCGACAACTTCACCAAAGGCACCCTTCTGACCGAGGTAACACTAGGCGAAATGCAAAGGATCAAGGAATTTGGTACTGAACTCTTGAACAGGAACGGGGAGTTCATTTTAATACGAGGCTCAAAGTTGAAGAGTCAGTGCTCGTTCACGTTCTACGCGCGTTTGCTCATGGTTAGCAGTCTGTGGGTGCAAAAGGCAAAATTAGAGGATAATCGCAAAACTCTCAATCCGTTCAAGGCATTTTTAAATTACAGAGCAGCCCGAGTGTTGCATACAGCGTCGAAAAGCTGTACCTTCAGACCAAGGTTGGGTTATGCAGCTTTTGCTACGCATAGCGCCTACCGAATGTAAGCTGTTAGAGGACGTCTCAAAAGATTCACAGAGAGACCGAGGATGTGCAGGTGGTTCCAAGCACCCAAGTGCAAAGGGTGACCGGTAAGTCGGTTTGTACCACTTGAATTCCAATTGATCCATCACGCCTGGTCATTCCCCAGACGCAATATCGCCAAACGCAGTGATCGGCGGACTCTATTAATCTTCCAGATGGATTGAATGACGATGCCAAACAAATTATCAACGAGGCGACAAAGATGATTACCGCCTCAAGCCCATTCCAAGACAACCGTCTCATTTCACAACTCTACGACGGTAAGGAAGTGGGCTGGCCAAGCATGATGACGCTGATGGGTCTAAATAGATGAACATGCGATCACTCTGGCCGAGACCGCAAGTATCCTTAGCCAAAACGTATGTAGTTCTGGTGTCGACGAGGGCAACCGAACATCCGTTGCCTCCAGTAATCCCGCCTGACAAGTCCCCAAACCGTCAATCACATCCATTATGGTTTCATCCAGAACTCTGTAGTAGCAACAAGTTCTCCTGACCGCAATGGATTCACAGCTAATAGTGGCGACCGGAACAATGGCGGTTCGTGTTGACCTCTTTCAGGCAGTATGACGCTGATGCCTGCACAGTGTAACCACTCCGGGTTACTTAAATCCCAGTATCTAACATATATACCGCTCACGGTACTGAGTGTAACCACTCAGTATCATCTGCCTTTTGGCTTAGTGGCTAAGCGCGGCGGTCTAGTCATTACACACAGCATCGGTTGCTGAAGAGTTTGTGCCATACTTAAGAGTCATCCCATCCTCCCACACTTCTTTGTAACACCCTCATGTAGCCATAATGACTGTATAAATCCTTCATAGCATGCCTACCCTTGTATTAGTTTCTTGACATCGTACGAAAACAGCACCTGGATGTTTTCCCTGTGCTGGACTGATGCTTCCATGAAAGGACGAGAATTGACAAATTGGCAATGGGGACGAATGATAAAATAGAAGAACCCCCACATATTGTTCAACTACTGATCCTTAGTGCTTACCCCTAAACGTTGATGGGTTGGCGATGATCTCCTGGGTTGTTATCTGGATATGTCTTCATGTCGCCCGTCAGGCGACGGAAGCATGCCGAATCCGTTCGTATGTTCACTGGCAGCGCACATGTGGCTATGAGATTCCGGACTCGGAGCCCTAAAGCATTGCGCAATAAGAAACAATAACCACAAAATCTACGGCGCACATCACACATCAGATATCAATGGGACCCCATTGTGTTGTTTCCTTGAACTCCTCTTGTCGCTCCCAGTTGCTCAAATAGTTTCCCTACGAGTCGAACTGAAACTGCACAGCTGTACGTGTGACGTGGGTGCGCACTGCCTCGCGACTTCCCTGACACTGTCGGAACGAGAATCTCGCACTGGCAGACGCGATTTTATTCGACGTAGCTACATCCCGCTTGGGGTGCATAGTCACCACTACTTTGGATGAGAATAGTTCTGGCGCCGCTAGCCAGTAGGAATCAACATATAATATAATACACGCCCTTACCAGTGATCCTGTAGATGTGCGGGTGTGAGATATGATTGGCAGGAGCCGAGCTTTGCAGGATCGCATCATCTCATGGTCGGGCTGGTCACCAGACCGTAAAATCCAAATCTCAAAAGTAGTGGATCGGCCACTAAGATGGCAAGTAAGTACCCTCAGTGGCTATCGTGCGAATACACCTATGTCTCTGAAGAAATCAGCCACACGAATCTCCCTTCTCACTGAAGATATCATGATTCTGAAGCAATGGCACCACTGCGATGGAGGGTGGGAATACAAGAAAGACTCCAATGGGAAGACTTAAGGCTATTTAGGGTGGCGCGCTATTCGGAGATGTTGATGAATAGCCATCAAAAGCTGTGCCAGCAAAGTTAACTAAGGCGGAGTCCTCTCGCTGGACAAAACCTACTTGATCCACTATTTTCGGACCCATTGTTGATGGTGATTCCGTGAGCGCTGGAGTCCGTATTGTGGATGATATTGCAATTGACGTTAAAGTTGAGCGAACTGAAAGTGGGACCCGAGCCGAGACTACTGGGCGAGGTAGATATACTACTTCTAGTAGATGATAACGATCCAGAGTCAAACAGAGAACTCGCGGCTAAGGTTTAATATGAAGGTAAACACCCTATCAGTAAATGCCAGGATCAAACGTCATTTCTTACTCGAGCTTTGTCCATCTAGACTACTTGAGGAGGTTGAATCCGTGAAAGGGTTCCCGGAGGCGGCCAAAATGGACACGACCTCTTGCGCAGCGGCAAGACCTTCCTTAACCCCGGGAGCGTTCATCTCAGCCAGGGGCGGCAGTGATATCGCCAGGCCCGAAATCTGCTGATTCCTTCTGACAGCTTCACCTAGGCTTATAGTTTGAGGAGATCCAAGGCTAAGTATAAAGAGTCGTACCGTCAACTGGAGCAAGGTTCGCCGAGGCGGTCGACACTAGATTTCTTTTCAACCTCTCGGAGGTTGTCTGCCTTCCTCGTAAACTTCATTTATGAATATGGACTAAACGAGCTGACCCTTGTCGAAATCCAGAGCCCTTGAGAATCCTCACGAAATGCACGCTTCGCACGTTTGATTGCTATTAGCTTGAACAACTTGGATATTGATTTATCTTTCTCAAGGAGTTCAAGTTCCTTCTTCCGTTGATTCAAGCTGATGAAGGGACCGTTACTATTCGGGACCAGATTCGCGGAAATACCCACTGGTCATACTGAGCCTTCGTCTCCCGAAGGAGCTCGCGATGATTTTCATCCAAGCTTCGGCATAAGTGGACAATCTGGACCATTTCGTGGAGTGTAGCGCGGAGGAATATACTACCTGCATGAAGGGAACCCTTGGCAGTGATTCTGTCCAGCTGAATCGGTAGGTCATAATTCTCAACCAACCCAAGGTCTGCTGGGATGAGAAGCACCGCTTGGGTGTCGTCGGATTGCATGATCAAGGGGGTACATTGCTTTGGGTAAACCAGATCTGGCTCTTTAATGGGGGACCGTGAGGAAAAAGTGTCCTCCATCACCCAAGCTATGAGCCCTCTTACTACTCCAATGTAACTCCGCGATAGTGGAAACGTTGAGGTCCACAGGGTCCCAGTATGAGTCCGTATTTGGGTATGTTTGTAGAGTGATCTCGAGAGACTTGTTGTCGGATGCAATGCACCGGCCTTGGACACACCCGCATCGCTAGCCATGTCCACACGTTCAGGAAAGCAAGCAGCTGAGGAAACCGGAACCAGCCAAGAACAGGCGCTGCTCGCTCAACTCGAACATGCCGTTTTCGGTGACCTGTCGACACGCGAAGGCGGCCAACTTTCTGACCCCGAGCTGTGGTGGTCCCACCATTATAACTGGTTGGAGGAAAGCGGGTATCAACTTCGGCCTCGATATTCCCCGGACTGGACGCCTTCTTGGCAAGGGACCAAGAAGAGTTGGGTTCTGTGTGAAGACGGCTATGTAGCTCCAGTGGGTACTAGCTGTGTTAGACGCATTCTCGCGTCACTCATCTCATGAAAACTCATAGTACGCTACCAGGATTCTCGATGGAACGCGCCTTTCGGATGGAAAATTCGTTGCGCTCAAGCTGGTCAGCAAGACGTACCATCCTCATGAGATTGATATTGCACAATATTTCTCCTCGCAGTCGCTAGCCATGAGTGTTAACCACTGTGTTCCTGTCTGTGACATTCTTCCTGTCCCTGATGAGGAGGAAAGGGTGGTCCTGGTTATGCCGCTACTTCAAGAATATCAAAGACCTCATTTTGATACTATTGGAGAGGCGATCGAATGTTTTCGGCAACTATTTGAGGTCGGCTTTCGTACTTCCCCTTCAGCTAATTGCTCACTTTCTGTAGGGGCTTCATTTCATGCATAAGCACCGCGTTGCTCACCGGTAAGCCCTGCTGTGACCACCAGAATGTTTATCCCTCAATTCAGTTTCCTGCAGCGATTGCTCATCTAGGAACGTCATGATGGATCCAAGCGCGCTCTATCTTGATGCATTTCACCCTGCCAGTCCTTTGATGCGGCGAGACCTCTCTGGATACGCTCGCCACAAGACGCGCACCGAGCGACCTCCAAAATATTTCTTCATCGATTTTGGTCTGTCACGTCGCTATGATACCTCAGTTGACAAACCTTTGGAAGTCCCAATTTGGGGTGCTGACAAGGAAGTCCCGGAGTTTCAGAACTCCAGCGCTCCTTGCGACCCTTTCCCCACTGACGTTTTCTACATCGGAAATGCCATCAAGAAGGACTTCGTTGAGGTATGTATGAATCCTATGTCGTATACACGCAACTCAAACAACCCAAGTCAAAGCTTGGCTTCGACTTTATGCGGCCTCTGATAGCTGACATGGTCCAGCAGGACCCTGCAAAACGTCCCACTATGGATGAGGTTGTCGAGCGATTTGCTGCCATTAGAGCCAGCCTCAGTGCCCGGAAATTACGCTCCCGTGTGGCCGGCAAAGGTGAAAAGATATATCAGAGTGTGATCCGTAGTACCTCTCACTGGATGCGACAAATCGGGTATATCATCCGCGGTATTCCGGCAATGCTCGCTCCCCTGTGAGGTTTTTAATGACTCGCCACGCTCCTTTTCCCGCCATGTACGTTACGGGATGTTGGCGTGTCTATTTCAATGCTACTCTAGATCACAGGTGGTAGTCAGTGGTCGACGCAAACCAGTTGAAAACCTAGCGATTACGTTGCTATAATACCCGGTAAGCACCATGGCCGAAAAGTGTACAAAGGATGGTACGGTGTGCAGTCAGGCTGCAGCTTCCGTGAATGATGGGTGATGGAAAAGGCAGCACCAACTGGACGCGTGCCTAGGCCAAGTACTTACGCTCGACGCTCGTTCGCATCCGATCACGGCCGTGTCGCTGGGCTTCAAATATATTAACGGGACGTTCACTGGTCGAAGTCATGTGTCGGTCATGGAATTCTCTTATCACCTCCTCGATTGAGCAGATTAGGATTACCCAGCAGTATTTCTGTGCGAGAAACATCATGATCACAATCACAGATTTAGACCCGGGCAGGTGACTGGGGTCAACTCCACCAACAGAAAAGGTTCAAGTTTCGCCCCCATAATTCGTGGGACCCACTCATTGGAAACTTTTTCCTTTTTGTTATTTCCTTTTTTGTTTTGTAACTCAGATCAGTATTTATGGCTCTATGATGCGGGGTAGTAACTGCCTCAGGCAAAGTTTTCGCCGACTACGAGTTGACATTCCCATCTTCCAAGATGTAGATGGAATAAGAAGCACAAAGTTACAGCACGCTGGTTAGATTTCGATGGGACCCTCGATTGGCCGATCACCTCCTTGGGCCATTCCCGGTTGCAGAGGCTGCGTTCAAGCGGGAACTGCCGTCACGTGCGTACGGCCTTAACAGATCAGAATATATGATAACAACAGTCCGCTGGCGTGAGCGTCGATGTGAAGGCAAAGAGGCAATCAACCTGGATGAAGTCCTCCTTGGCTGCATATCCAAGGTAGGGACATCTGTGGGGAATGAAATGCTACCCTTGTTTGAGTTTGGAAAACCGGGGGCCTCCGATGGCTCATGCCACCAGGAGTCGACCTCGATAACGTAATATTTTGGAGGACGTTTAGTCCGCGGTAATATTTCTCGAAGCCACAGGCCGCGTTTTAATGTCGTTTTTACGATGAAAGGAGCTCGCGTGGATCGAAGATGTTGATCTTTCTATTCATACGATCTCTATCAAAAGTGAGAGGTCGATTTGAACCCCTAGGTGGTAGGTCCGTACCGGTGCCCGACACGAGTCGGCACAGAATAGTTCGCAGTATGGGGAGTGATCCGGACGAGACGCGTGTCAAGATCGATGTCTGTTTCGCAGAGATGGGAGATTTATCAGTAGTGAGCTTCAATGACCTACTACCCGAGAAGCGAATAGCATCCCGATGATTTGCGTATACTAGAATCCTCATTATGGTGCAGATGAAGAACCAGATCAGGTGTATACCCATGTTGATTTTCGCTGGTTTTCTACGAGAGAAGTGCTTTTAGTGCATAACGGGACTCTGGGACGTATCCCCGAGCGCTAGCTTTCAGCTCTCTAGGAGGTGGCCTGTTGTCCATGAGCAGGGTGGGCTGTGTCTATCACGAAATGCACCAGACAAAGTTCCACATGGCCGAACTGGGAAGAAGGAAGCAGTGGAGCCATCAGTCGCCTCCACGACTACAAGGCACATGGATAAGGCGATAAGCAGGAACCCATAAACACACAACCGCCAGGTTCGCGGAGTTACAACAGCGGGTTGATCCGCGAGAGCCGGCAATATTTTACTGCTCGGAACAAGCCTATAGTACAATGTAGCTTTTATGCGAGCCGATATGGACAGCTTGGGGTCCAGTAAATGATAAGTTACGTACTACCAGTTCTTCTGCGCGCTTACAATGGATTTCCAACTGCCAGGGTCATCAGCCCACATTCAAGTTGCTTGTGGGGTCGTGGGCGTTGTCGCTGCAGCTGCTATCATTGCGAATGCGTCTCGAGGTCCCAATGTGAGGATAGTCTACGCTGCGAATGCTTGTTCCTCGTCTGAACCTTTGTCACTCTTACCAGCTAGATGAAATTCCGGCTGTGGGCTCAAGCAACTGGCTTAGCTCCCGCTGGGCTGGTTTGAAGTACTTGACGAACGCTCGGAACATCATACAGCAAGGTTATGAGAAGGTAGGCCGAGTCTCTTGCACTTAAATGAACTGCTACTCGACTTTCGAACGTCAACCTTCTAGTACCAGTCTGCTCCATTCAAGGTCGCGGAACCCAACCGCTGGACTGTCATCTTGAGCAATCCTACTCACGTGGAAGAATTAGCCAGAGCGCCCGATGAGGAGCTCTCGTTTTTGCAAGCCATGAACGACGTGCGCGGCTTTTTTTTTTCGTGAAGTGACCACCTTTCTGACGCATTTTGTAGCAAATCCATTTCGAGCATACGCTGGGACGTTCGAGTTTTTACAACCCCTATCACGTTTCAGTCGTTCGCTACCATCTCACTCGGAATATTGGAGTTCTATATCCCGAGATCAGAGACGAGATCATCACATCCTTTGCCGAGCGCCTGGATCTCAGAGGACATGGTAAGTAATCTGATTTGACGAGGGTATACCGTAAACTCGTCTGGATTGAACTCTTAGAGTGGAAGTCTGTACCGGCGTTGAGCGTTATCGAAGAAATCATCTGCAGGACGACCAACAGAGTCTTTGTTGGCCTGCCGTTATGTATGCTTCTCCATTGTCGTTTTATTTAGTGCTCTCATCTGACTGATCTAGGCCACAATCCTGATTGGACGGATCTCAACATTCGGTTTTCTCTCGACGTCCTAGCGGGTGGCATCATGGTCGGGCTGTTCCCTAAATTCTTGAGATCGTAAGTTGATGTCCTTGGTCGTCGCAAGTAGGTATAGGCTCGACGCGTTGATAGATGGGCTCCTCGTCTTGTCACAAGAGTCCCTCAGTGCGTTGCCCGCGGCATGAAGCTTCTCGGTCCAATCATTGAAGAGCGACAGAAATACTTGAGGGAGTACGGGCTTGAGTGGGAAGATAAGCCTGTTCGTTGCTGTCATCGTTGAAAGGAAAACGCTCATCGTGATTTCTGATAGAACGACCTCCTTTCATGGTTAATGGATGAAGCAGAGGGTCCGGAATTGACCGTAGAACGCTTGACGACGCGGGTGCTGACCGTAAACTTTGTGGCTCTTCATGTGAGTATGGGCTCGGACGCATTGTATTGGACCCTCGGCCTCTGAGCTGTGTTATAGACATCTGCCAACGTATGTTCGAGCCCGCCTTGGCTCGTCACAGTCTGACATATCCATATCCCGCATTACAGTCATTCACTCAGGCTCTCCTTTACCTAGCGATGAATCCTCAATACATTCAACCGCTTCGCGAGGAGGTCGAAGCTGTCGTCGAGAAAGACGGATGGTCAAAGATCGCATTAGGCAAGATGCGAAAAGTGGATAGCTTCCTCAGAGAGTGCCAGCGCTTGGAAGGAATGCTCATCGGTAGCCGTTCTCGCACTCGTTTCATGCGATGGTCGTCCTGATCGCTTGATTCATCAGCACCCCTCTCACGCAAGGCGACGAAAGATTTCACGTTCACCGATGGTACCTTTATACCAAAGGGGACGACGATTGCCGTGGCCGCCGCATCGCTCCACCGCGACAAGAATCTCTATGAAAATCCAGACGTATTCGAACCATTCCGATTCCTCCGCTTGTGTGAGGATGACGACAACGGTGCGAAATATCAATTCGCCTCGACTTCGGCCGAGTACTTGGCCTTTGGACATGGCAAACACGCGTGGTACGACCTTGCACCTCCCGTCGTTGACCCCCTTTAACTATTTTGTTAGCCCTGGACGTTTCTTCGCCGCGTGCGAACTGAAATTGATGTTGGCCCACATCGTCGTGACGTACGACGTGAAACTGGAGGACAGCGCGGCGTACCGGGTCAGCTGGGATATTGCCACGTTCATCGCAGCCAATCCTCGTGCAAAGGTGATGTTTAGGAACAGAGTCGACTGAGTGGGTACTTTACAGTCCGTGCATCGCACACGGTAGATATAGCGCACTCGCAGTGGATCCTGCTTCTGTTATGTATATTCTCTAAAT
>JBBPKI010000441.1:0-24082 GCA_038089155.1 Nevesoporus exiguus
CCGGGTATGTTTGTTTGCGACTGGTTTACATTGTTTTGGGCCGGTTTTACTATTTCTACCTATTTGACATTGTTTTATGTTAGTTGAGCACTACTTAGACATGTCATTAGTTATCTAATACAGTTTTTCCACTCTCCTTTGTGTTAGAACACCCGGTTTAAGCCTGTAAGCCCAGTCCAAGCCCTCCCTCGCTGTCTGCATTGCGCGCAGAAGTCCGGGAACGCATCGGAAGTCCAGAGTCTGGTCCCTTCTGGAGAAGGCCCCCATAGGAGTAGTCCACACCGGTGGTGCGCTCTTTATCGTTCTTTTATTACCCATTTCTGGCCATTTGCTATTGTCTTGAGACTTCCTGGGACGAACATATCGCCCCATTACCTTTCTCTTGCATCACACGCAGGCACATTTAGAACTTTACAACATCCTTCTGGACTGCAAACAACAAGAGCTCTTTGTGAGGAGGCACTCACAAAGAGGCACAATGTCTCACAATGAGCAAAGAGGCAAAAAGGGAACAGTTGAGGCGACTGTTCAGGCAAGGACAAGTCCAGACTTAGAGGAGGTGGAATTGCACAGGTTTAGCTTGGGGTTTACAAGCGAAGTACTAGTTACTTATATACCCAGGAGAGATGCACATGGACCAAGATAAGGGTAGGCATAGAAGGTGATAGAAAGAAAGAGAAAGTAAGAGAACTACTGTGGATGGCTATGAGGATAACGACAGCGTGCGAGAGAATGCTGTTAGGAGGTAATTGTCCAGTTAAGGGTTAGGCTACAGAATGTAGAGCGAATAGGAGAATGGAGACTCAAAGATGATTAAGAAATAAACATACTTCCCATGAGGGAATGGGTAGCAGAAAGGAATGCAAATGCTAAGTAGGAAAAGACGCAGTATGAGTGAAGAAATCATAACAGCAAGTAGATATTGCAAAATGAGGATGGCGATGAATTGCTGTTCTGACATGGATCAATTAATATCCAGGTGAGCTGATTTATACTCCATTAGCAGTTCCTGTGCTTGATCTAGGTTGCTTTCAGGTTCCCAGGTATTTTCTAATGATGGGTAACCTAGCCACTTGATCAGGTATCGCTTTCCTGATTCTTTACCTCTATGGGCAAGCACAACCTTGATCTCATATTGTTCTTCATTGTTAAGGAGGTTGGAAGGAGGTTGGAGGAAATTCTCTCCAAATTCAATAGTGGTCCAATAGGGCGAGAGAAGGGATGCATGGAATACATTGTGGATCTTCCAAGTCGCAGGTAAGTTCAATCAGCATGCTACAGGAGAAAGGACTTGAGTGATTTCAAAAAATCCTTCTCTTTTTGGAGCAAGCTTTCTGGAGGGATAATTGAAGCAGAGATTAGTGGCTTCCAACCATACCTTGTCTCTGACTTTCCACAGATAGAACTTGAAGATGATTTGATCTTTCATGTATTGCACTGCTTTCTGATGGGCTGCTAGGGCTTCATCTTGTCCCTTGGAGATCAAGGATAGGTGTGTTTCTAGGGCAGAAAGAAAGGTTTTGCCTAAATTGGGGTAAGATTTTGAATGGTATCCCATCATGAGAAAGAACAGTGTTTCCTTGGTGGCAGAGTGGACTGCAGAGTTGTATGAAAATTCAGTGATTGGTAGGAGATTGGCCCAATCCTGAGCTCTCCCTTGACAGAATATTTGCAGATATGTTTCCAACTCTTGGTTGATGCATTCAGTTTCCCCATCAGTCTGGGGATGATAGGCAGAGGACAATTTCATGTTGTATTTGAGGAGTGTTGCTAATTCCATAGTGAAGGCAGATGCAAACTGCAGTCCTCTATCCAAGATAACAGTATTGTGGAGGCCGAATTGAGGGAAGATACGAGTAAAAAAGAGTTTAGCTATCCCTTCTGCATCAATACTTTTGGAATATGAGGTGAAAATTACCCCCTTCATAAGGCCATTGTTGACTATGACCATCACAGCATCAAAAGCTCCAACATGGGGCAGTCCAGTGATGAGATCAACAGAGATCTGTTGAAATGGGCAGGTAGCAATGGAGGAGAGTGGGGATAGTGGCAGTACAGTGGGGTGGGTATTTACTTTATTTGCCTGGCAGATAGCACAGCCAAGGACATACCAGCAGACAAATGTAGCCATCCCAGGCCACCAGTAGTTGCAGGAGAGCTGTTGTTGAGTGTAGAAGATCCCTTCATGCCCTCCAATGGGGGAGGCATGTAAAGATGATATGAGATCAGGGCAGGCCAGTTCAGGGACATAGAGTCGATTTTTGTAGTATACTGTAACTGCCCATCAGTGAATCTCCAATCCAGGAGGGTAGAACAGGGGAGAAGTGGGAGTTCGTCTTTTAGGACATCCACAGCTCTAAGAACCAGCAGGTCAGAGGTGGAAGATGCCTTGATCTTCTGGGCAAGGGTGAGGTCTAGGGTATGGATGGCAATGTGCTCCAGGAGGTACTCACAGAGAGATGTGTCGACTGGAATAATTGTCAGTAACTTATTGTCATCCAAAGTGTCCACTTTGTCTTTGTGAGAGAATGCATTGGCTGGTCCCATCTGGGACCCTGGGGTGACCTGCCAAATGATATTGAAATCCTGTAAGAAAAGGCTCCAGTGAGCCTGGCATTGTGAGAGGTTCTGCAGAGTATGCATATATGAAAGATTTTTATGGTCCATCATGATAGTTACCAGGTGGTTGGTACCTCACAGATACTGTTGCCATTCTTCCAGGGCCTCTATTATGGCCAATAACTTCCTGTCATAAATGTCATAATTTCACTTGGCAGGAGCAAGGGTGGAAGAAAAGTAGGTGACTGGGTGAAGGTCACTATTACCATCAGGTTGCATCAAGACTGCTCCTACCACAGTGAGAGAGGCATTGGTCATCAGGATGAAAGGCTTGTCAGTGTCCAGAAGGGCGAGGACCAGTGCTTGAGTAAAGACCTTCTTCAAGGTCTGGAATGCAGCTTCCTGTTCTGCCCCCCATGCCAAAGGCTACTTTATCTTGGTAAGGAGGTGCAATGGGGCAGCTGTAGCAGAGAAGTTGGGGATGAACTTTCTGTAAAAATTACAAAATCTGATGAAGGATTGTATGGCTTTTACAGATTCAGGTGGAGCCCAGTTCGTGATAGTGGAGAGTTTTGAGGGGTCCATCTTGACTACCCCTTCTCCTACCACCATACCGAGGTACTCAACTTCTAGAGCATCAAACATGCATTTTAAGATTTTCAGAGAGAGGTGGAGTTCTCTCAGTTGCCAGAGGATTTTCTTAGTTCTGTCATGGTGAGTATGAAGGTTGGCGGAGGGTATCAAGATATTGTCCATATAAATGATTACTCATTCCTGGGTAATATAATCTCTAACAGAATGGTTCATGAAGGCTTGGAACATGGCTGGTGAGTTGCAAAGTTCAAAAAATATTACAGTGGATTCGAATAATCCAAGTGGGGTGATGAATGCTGCTTTCCATCAGTCTTCTGGTTGGATAAGGATGTTATTGTATCCCCACCATACATCAAACTTGGTGAAATACCTAGATCCTTTTAGTTTATCCATTAGGTCAGAGATCAAGGGGAGAGGATAGACATTCTTGACAGTATGCCCATTTAGATACCTATAATCCTGACAGGGTCTGAGTGTCCCATCCTTTTTTGGCATGAAGAAAAACAGAGAAACTTGGGGGGATTTGGATGGGAATATCCTTCCTGTCTTAAAGTGTTCCTCAACAAAGCTCTTGCATACCTCCTGTTCCTATGGGTTCAGCAGGTATACTTTAGCTACCTTAGGTATAAAGGTATTCTTCAGCTCAATGGTGTGGTCAAAGGGGCAGCTAGGGGGAAGAAGGTCATGGGTGTTCTTGGTGAAGATGTCTGTGAATTCTTCAAATTCTCAGGGTAATTTCACTTCTACCTTCTTGGTATCTGAGGCAATCTGGGTGGAAAGGGTGGTTTTGCAAATATGCTCTCCTTTGAGCCACCCTTCTCTCTTCTTTAGCCATTGTTTGGTTGTTTCATTGGGGTCAGTATCTAAAAACCTTAGTAGGCACCTCTGAGGTACAGTGTTAGCAGGTTGTGGGGGAGGTCTTGGGGAGTCTGGAAGGGTTACCACTTCTTTGGTCCAATCTATCTTGGGATTGATCCTTCTGAGCCATGTCATCCCTAGGATGATTTGGGGGTATCCACAGCCAATGATCATTAGTGAGATCCAGTTGTCAATTTCTTTTATAGAGAGGGTTAGATTTGTGTGTGAGATAATCATATCTTGGGAGTTCTCTATTCCATCAACATTGTAAGCTTTGATGGGTTTGATGGAGATGATGGGGGCATTTAGTTTCTTGATTAAGACAGGGTTGACAAAGTTTCCTGTGGCACTGTAATTGACTAGTGAGGTGGTTTCAATGGTTTTGGCTCCATGCTTCAGGGTCATTTGGAAGCATATAGATCTATTATTGCTAGAGCTAAGTAGTACAGGAGTGATCATATGAGAGGTGGACATCAAGGCGACCTCTCCCTTTAAAAATCCTTGAGAGCTTCTTCAGGAGCGATTTCTTCATCCTTGTAGCAGGTCTTCAAGACTGCTAAGACTTCATCCTTGCTGCAACCTTTTTTCTCAAGGGAGTGGACTTATTCTTTGATGGGGGACAGTTTTGGCAGGGGTGGTGATGGAGTTTTGACAATGGTGACAGTGGTGGTTCTGGGAGATTGCAGGGATCTCTTTCTATAGTTGCTATGGTTCCTGGTGGAGCATCCTTTCTTTTTACAGATGAAGCAGAGGTGATCTCTGATGCATTGGACCTTCTCAGTTGGAGACAACCTAATGGTGTCTATCCCCATGGTGCTCAGATCTCTACCCAAAGAAGATGGAAATTGTCCTCCAGCCCTGATGGACTGAATTAGATTCTGCTGTTTACGGAATTTCTGGGCATCAGAGATCCATTTAGTCAATATATCAAGTATGGTGGCCTGCATCAAGATGAGGTTACCCAGCTTTTCATTGAGCCCTCTGAGGAACTTCCTGCAGATATCTCCTTCATCAGAGATCTTGGCTTTAGCTTGTAGGGCAAGGAAGTCTTGTATATATTCCTAGAATCCATTGTTGATCTTGGTTATGGGGTCACACCAAACTCTTTGCCTAATGTAGTCTAATGCATTAGCTGTGTTCTATTTTTCTTCAAATGGTACAAAGGCTGCAAGAAATTCTTTCTCCAGCATATTGAAGTCTTTACCTGTGGCATTGGTATCATTCACCTTGTCATACCAACCCTCAGAGAACTGGACTCCACATCCAGCACTTATCTTGTTTAGCACTGTAAAAATCTTGGACTCCTTTGTGGCGAACAGAGCTGAGTTTACTGTGAAGTGGCCTTTCATGGCCTTGATCCATTATGTGGCATTGTTGGACTTTCCTGAAAAGTCAGCAGGGAGTGTGGACTTTAGCTCAGACTTGGACATCATGTTGTCAGATGAAGGTGAACGTGTCAAAGGGGTGTTCCAATCATGTAGTATAGGCTTTAAGTTTGCTATGAACTGGCAGAAGCTAGTGACATTTTCACTAGGTTTTGGGGTGGGGGATGTTTCTAATTCACCAGGGGCGTCTATGGTGATTCTCTCTTGTTCTTCTTCAGAAGAGTCTTCATTGTCATCTGGAATGCAAAATGTTGCCACTTGGGCTGCCTGCAAAAGGGCACATATGAGAGGGGATTCTCTTCTTTCTCTGGGGTCTTCCTGATGAGAGATACCAGCAGAAGAGCCAGTAACTCTGCGAGAGGGGCATTGGAGATCAATGGTGGTTAGGCTTACTTAAAGAAGAAGAGGCAGGGGATGAGCCAATTTTTTTGTAATATTCATAGTGTACACTTGCCTATGATATCCTTCTACCTCAGGACTCTCTTGGTCAACCTAGACAGGGGAGGCACTCACAAAGAGGTGCAATGTCCCTGAATAGCTATAGAAAGACCTGGTCAGTGGGTTGACTCCTCAGAGTTTGCTGGCACTACTCTATTGAGTAGACTGGACTAGCAGGGTGACCCTAATGAGGGTTTGCTATCCAAAAGGCAGACTCTCACTGAGTCAAAGGGTACTCTCACCAAGTATGAAGGGCCACTCTCCTAGATAGATGGGCAAAGGCAAAGGCTCTCTCCTTTAGTAAGGTGAGTGAGTGAGCAGGCAATAGGTATGTCACAAGGAAGTAAGAATTGGCTAGAGAGCTGCTACTGTACAGGAGGGTTCTTATATAGTGTCTAACTATTGGAGGCTGCACCCACAGCCAGAGATGGTAACAATCAGGAAAAGATGGTAAGTAAGGAAATACATTATCAACAAGAGATGGTAATATAGGAGGCTATGTCCAGATGATATCAAGAAAGATGGAAGCTGTGAAGATGAAGTTATAGCAATGGGATCAATCTGATGTCATCAGAGTATAGGATGACTAGGTATGGGACATAGACTTCCTATATGATTGGTCCCTCCCAAAGGCAAAGAAAGAAAATAAGCAGGAGGTGACTATGAAGAAATAAAATTGTAACAAGACTTGGTCATGTGAAGTATCTCACAATCACATAATGAGATCATGTGACTTGATAAGATAAGATAAGATAAGATAAGAAATCATAACACTACCCCCCTCCTATGAATCACATTCCAGGTGATTGAAAGGGATCTAAGAGGGCTGAGTGATATTTTTGAAAGAAGTAAACAAGAAGTCAAAGTCCATTTGTAGTATTCAAAGTTTCTGGAGTGCTGCCAGGTTCAAAGCATAGAAGCCCTTTAGTGCTTCTTGGGCATGTTTAAGGTGGCTCTGAGGTTCCCATGTGCAGTCTTCCTCTTCATAGCCCTTCCAGTGGACTAAGAATTCCAGAGCTCTTTCTCTGAGGCATGAATTGACTATATAGTCTATCTTGAACTCTGGCTCTTCCTCTTCTGTACCCACAATGGGTCCCAGGGCAACTATGGGTCGACTTTCCAAGCACTCTTTGTAGGATTTTACATATGAAATATTGATAGTGGGATGGATGCAGAGCACCTTGGGGAGTTGAAGTTTTATGGCATTTGGACCAGAAAGTTCAATGACTGTGTATGAACTAATCCATTGTTCCATGAGCTTCCTTGATGCTTGATTAAGTTTGATGTTCTCAGTGGAGAGCCAAACTTTATCCCTGATAGTGTAATTGGGTCCCTTGAGGTAGTGTTTTTCTGCTTGAACCTTCATTGCCTATTGAGATTTTTCAAGCATTTTAGAGAAGTCAGTGCTAAAAGAGGCAGCTGCTTTGCTTTAAGAAGTAAGGGGTTCTATTCCTATCCTTGGTTCATAGGTTTTGGTTACCTCAAATGGTCCCTTTTTGATTACTGAATGAAGTTGGTTATTAAATGTAAATTGGGCAAGAGACAACCATTCTATTACAGAGCACGTCTGTTTTGGACTGCAACAAAATTCCTTGTAAGAAGGCACAATATCTCTTAAGAAAAGGGAAGACCAAGAAGGAATCTTAGAGGCAAAGGTTCAGGCAGGAGTGAGTTCAGTTCAGGAGGTGAATTGCACAGATCTAACTTTGGAATACAAGTGAAGTAGACTAGCTACTTATATAGTCCAAAGAGATACACACAGACCAAGATAAGGGTAGGTATAGAAGAAAGGAGAAGGTGATAGAAGGACTGTGGATAGCTGTTAAACTTGGTCCAGATGAACTCTGATCAACTCCAGAGCACCAGAGTTGGCTAGGCAGATGGGACTTGGCTTTACCATATGTGGTGCGCCCTTACAGCAGATCCATTGTCCCAGATTTATGGACAGAGGGTTGGAAGTTGGAGGTGGGTCAGAGGAAGTTGCTCAACAGCTTGGAGGGGTCAGAGAAGAAGAACATTGAGTTAAGTTGATATTTGAACTAAGGAAATACATGGCATAGTACTACAAAGTTTATATATGGAGGAGTGGAGCGGATGACTAAGTCTGGAGTTGGAGGGAAATATGTACCAGAGGAGTTTGGGAGTAAGTATACTGGAGCACAACCTTGGAGCTGTGCTCCTAAGTGAGCACTGGTACCAGAGATGTGTCTAAGTGGAGGAAGTGATACAATAATTAGTAATAAAGTTCTATTGTAAAAAATGAGTCATGAATGGTTACTAAGGTCAAAGTCCAAGTACAAAGTCAGAGTTGTGAGTGGAGTTGGTCTGAAGGGACCAGAGTTGTGTTCTAGTTTTTGAGATATGACAATAGCTATGTGGATAATGACAGCATGTAAGAGAATGCTATTAGAGGATATCATCTGTTAAAGAAAGAAGTTATGAGGTATAGAGTGAATAGGAGTAAGGCAACTTGAAGGTGATCAAAAGATAAATGTACTTTGCATGAGAGAACAGATAATGAAAAGGAACACTGATGGTAAGAAGGAAAAGATGTGGGATAAGGGACAATATCATAATATTACCCTGCTTGTACTGTATGTTATAACTTAGTCAATGGTTGTTATGAATAATGGCAAATTGATATATTTACATACACCTATGTACAAAATCATTAATGCTCATAGTCTGTTTACAAAGTTGGAATGCATACAGCTATCAAAGTAGGTTCATCAGCAATGAATTATGTGCAAGGTGAGGAACTAGCAAAAAAAAATCAAGACTGACCATGGTAGAACCAGGAAAAAGAGGCCCAGTTGCTGCAATTATGGTTAATCAATAAAACTGGACCCAATTGACATTGTTGACCATACCAAGTTCAACAACCCTTGAAAAAAGAATCAAAGTCAACTATATTCAAATATATATAGCAAATGCTATGGACCTACAAGAAAGAGAGAAGACCAATATAGCGAACCTAAGAAAAACCATCAGATTCCTAGATACCTAGGCTATACCATTACTCACTAGAATGTATATTATAGAGACTTTGGTCCAGGGTTTACACTATGATACCATCAGGATTCAGTTCTCAAGAGTAAAGCCCCATACCCAAATATAGTTCACCTTCCAAGATTGTCAGCTAGGAAGATAAGCACAAAGAAAATAAATACCTCTCTGTGAAGGTTGAGCACTAAAGCAGTGGCATTCAAAATGATGAATCATAGTGTGTACAAAGATGTCACTCACAGTAATCATATACAATTGCTGTGGCTAGAACAACTATTATGACATAGGATTGTCTGATGATCAACTGAGACAGTGTAACATACAAGATTGATAATTGATGATCTGCTTGAACTCCAAAGCACAGTATGTCAGACATGATACATGTGCTGGAGGGGGAGGTCGACAATGGAATGAGGAGCAAGAAGGGGATGCCACATTATATCTTCCTCCCGGTATATTGACTACTGGCCCACAGACTCGCCACAACAAAGAAAGATGGATGATACTTTGATAATCAAGAAACCAATGCGAGTCAAATATTTCGTGGTGTCCATCATCATATCACATTTTGTGCGAAGAGAGAAGCCTTGAAAGTTATATCAGATGGCCACTGTCGGTTCCGCATCTCTGCCGCTCGTTGATTTCTCGGCGCCGGACGAGCCAAAAAAGGGTCCAAGAACGTTTTTGTTACTAAAGGCAGGGAGATCAGCGCGCCATCTGTGTTCACACGTCCTGAGACTGAGGAGGTTCCTGCGCGTGGACCCACCTGCCTTTACTACCCATCCAGACTCAATACAGACGTTTAAGGCCCGAAAACATCTGCTGTGCAGTGGCAAGTGGTGAGTCGTATGAGAAGATGAGTGAAGGTCAGTCCGACCACATGCATGCAAGGCGGTGTATCACCTCTGATGGATGTCCAGTTGGAGATCTGTGATAAAGGCATCAGTTTAGAGGCTCATCATTCAATTTTGGGCCACAACATTGCCACAATGAACTCGCTCGGCCATCCATGATCGAACAGAAGGAAACGCTAGCTGTCGCCCTAACCTCCATCAGTGCTGATGGACGGGGAATTGAAAAGAAGGAGCTCGAACCGTCGTGCCTTACTGCTGCGATCTCTCCAGAGAAGACCGGTCACGTGTCACGGGTCATCTGCCGTTAGGAAGTGGCTGCACCGCTCAGTGTCCAAGAAAGGTAATAATGTAACGCCTGTAGGCAATGACCCGCTAACAGCAACGACACCCTCCCGACATCAAGCTCGCTCCTGTTCTCGAGGACTACCCAACAAAGCACTCCGTGTCAGTTCTGCCTTTTCTCTTACCTAGCCCGTGCTTGTCGGGCGCACCTCCGCCCCTGGATCGTCTACCACCAAGGCGTTCCGCAGGGGATAGCCCTCTCTGAACGTCCCATTTCGAACTGACTGGTGCCACTTCGTACGCTTCAATTCCATGCACGGATCGTGATAGTGCTCATCAAAACCTCTCTTACACCGCCTGATCCCGTCCGTGTTACCTCCGCCATCTTCTGCTGGGAAGACGGCACCACCAACCGGCGCCCATTCTCGTGGGCGAATAGTGGTGAAGAGAGCACCCCAAGTACGCCCATGTCGAGGATAACTTTTGGCATGATTTCCCGTCTCTTGTTCTCGACCCACCCTGGGGCTACTTTTCCACCCACCCCTTTGCTGCCACGATCTGCTCACAGTAATGCTCACTCTCCTAGCTCTCCACCTCCAACCACGAGCTCCCCCCTGTCCCTGGTACTCCTTGCGTCTTATCCCTATACTTCCCCCACCTCTATATCGCCCCCCACCAAAGCATTCAGCAGAGGATACCTCTCGTGGCTTTTCTTGCGTGTGTTCCATCCACCTTGCACCAACTACTCGCGGATCGTCGCCAGTACCAATACTCCACAGGTTGTGACTGCGCCGGTCAAAACCTCTCGCAACCTCCGACCCATCCACGTCACCACCGTTCTCTTCTGCCACAAAGACAACACGATCAATGCAAAGCCCGTCCTTGCAGACGGGGACTCATGGACAGAGCTCGTCCTGTACGTATGCACCCTTCACATCGAGGACGACTTTGGGTGTGAGCGTCCCTTGAGCACAATTTCCCTTTCCTCACTCTTTACCCTCCCCGGGACCGTATCAGCAAGCAGCCCTGCCGTGTCGGGAAACAGCCTTAGCAAAGGACCCTACCCGGACCCAATTCAAACACATCCACGCTCGCTCCTACGTCCGTCAGGACCGAGGATACAAAGGACAGTCTACAAGGCTTTTCCAGGCCCAGTTCTCAGCGTCTCTTCAGGTTTCCGGTGAGGAGCAGGCTCCTGGCTGAAAAGTCACTGTTGCGATACTATCGTGTATTACATAGCAAAATGACAGTCCTTGCATGTGGATAGAATGTCATGCGTGGTCGTCGCAGCACGCAGCACACCGATGGAATGACAGCGAGCCTTTCCACTCCGTTTCGTTCGTCGTGGCTCTGAACGACGCACAATGTGATACGATACGAGTTACTTCAACTGCCAGAATTCCATCTCGAGGAGTCATGGTAGTGGGTTACCTAGATGACACAGGTCCTGTTAGTGGTCGCTCAGTCAGTGGACTCGGACAGGATGACGAATGTACATATAGGTGGCGACCACGTTGTCGGACTGGCACTTGGAAGTGAAGACAGTACAGTGTTTTCAGTGGTCAATGTTAGCTATACTCACTCGCATGCATTCAAATCAATGCTTATACTTTTAATCTGTCCTGTCAAAGTTACCGGGGTACCGCTCTGGCGGAAAGCGAAGTCGTCGGTCTGTGAAACCATTCCCTCGGGAAACGACCCATCCGGGACCAGCGGGAACACTGAGGAGATCCCATAGCGCGGCGATACTATTTCATCACCTGGTCCATTTCACGCTCCCATCCTCGTAATTTATTGATCCTCCGGTCGCAGCAGACCAGAAGGGACCCTGGCTTCCATTAGTGCCAATGGAAGCGAGAAAAAAGATGCTTAAATTGCTATGTGCTGCTGCTCCGGCCTCTCCTTGCGCCTGCCTCTCCGCTGGCTCTGCGTGGATGTAGCTAGAAGTTGTGACCCACTTTCATGGCTACACATTTGGCTTATTGCTCATCATTGAAGGTATCAGGGGTGGTATGCACATGCTTGTGGCATTGTCGCAACACACCTACTTTCTCACACGACAACGTCAGCTAAAGACGATTACAATGCGAATAATCTCGCCGTGAAAACTGATATAGCCTGCAGCTGAGCGCCGTCAGTAGAAACGAATTACTGATGTCGAATACATCCAAATCCACCCAAAAGGGGAGAAAAATGAAGATACTTACCTTGTGGACTAGTTGGACAGCTTTATTGCTAATGCCGCTGTCGTCAGATCCATTCAAATGCATCAGTTAACACAGATCAGAGCCGGATCTAACTATGCAAAGAATAGGATACCGCACCCCTTCAACATCACTCCGCCTCTTCTCCACGATTCAGCCGTTTATAACTACTTGCTGTGGCCGGGTTCTTCATCATTTGCTGTATTGAGGTCGACGATGGTGTCCGTGGCACTTGCATTTAGTTCTATTTAGAAATGGTCTGCACTTACGTGCTTTGGCAAGCATCAGTAATATCTGGTATCTGAAAGGATAGTGTCACGTACGCGGGACATTCGGTTTGAGTGTCTACATGACGGTGTTGAAACGTAGGTAGGCCTTGCTAGCGCGGAAGGAATATGACCGCTACTTAAATGCATTACGCGAGACTTTGACTACTATTCGCGTTATGCGGCATTCATTTTCATGCGGAAGGCATGGCCATAGGCAGAGGTAAAGTCAGGGTCATCTACCATTGCGAGGTAGCTAAACGCTGCACTAGAATGGTATAACCACCCCTGGCCGGACGCAGCTTCCGAGTAAGTGAGTAGACGAAAGGCAAAGCCGGCGCAAACAAAAAGCGTTCCTGCGGACGTCCGCGGGTCAGAACAGAAGGAGAAGTGCGAACGAACACCGACATAAGCGGGCGAGAAGGAGATACACCGCCAACGGATGCGCGCGCATAGCTACGTGGACTAAACTGAAAACACGAACAGCCCTGCAATCCAGAGAACCTAGCGGCATACGAGCGGATGAGTCAGAGATTCATACCGAGCCTGAGAATATCAAACTACCACTGAGCAGGTAAATATGACTTAGGCCGGGCTTAGGAGATCGTCGTCGCTCGCGACGCCATGCTTCTCGGAATCTGGATAAACGTTTTAGTACCCAAGGATGCGGTCAAGGACAAAAAAGGACCCTGAAGGAGTAAAGTTGCGGTGATCGCGATCCCTCGTTTCCCGAAGTGAATAGTTTTCGTCCTCCACCAAAAAGTTCGTCATGTGTATTCATATTATCACCCACGCAAAGGGAAAGTTGCGTCGGGATAGTTAGATCACCGCGCACAATTATAAACCCTTGCCGTGGGTCAATTCCAAGACGCCATGCTTGGAGGACAACTTCGCAACTAATCCACAAATCAATCAGTATGATGTGCCATATGTGTCCCGGTATCTTATATAGTATAAGTGGAGTAGGACTTAAGCAAGCAGGCAGATAACTGTTGGAATTAGCAAGCGCGCTGCCACCTGATCTCTTCCGGCCCGACTAGTCACCGGTGCGCAAGCGGCGCGCATGCGCCATGAACATTTGGCAGCACCCTCACGCGTAGTATACTTTCCCTGATTTTCCCTGAGCTTGACAGGCGTTCTACTCGCAACCTTATGGCTTCTTTTGCTTTAGTACATTCCGTACAGTATATAAGACCTACATATCGTATGTAGACACCTCAGTCCGTTGCACCGCACGATGACTGAGGTGAGTTGGTTATCCTACATACCTATCTACTTGAGCTTACCTCTATGTAGATTGTCTCTCGACAGGTAATATATATAGTCCGTTGCACTGCACGACGGCTGAGATTGTCTCTCGACAGCCGATATTCTATAAATAACGTGAAAGAGCAACTTACCTCAGTCCAGTGGGCATGAGACCGGGCGAAGGGGAGCATCACTGTGTGGCATCCAAAAAAGGCAATCTGTGTAGGCAAGCAATGGTAATCCCAAACAGAACACGAAAGTGTCTTAAGTAGGAAACGAGACAGAAGGGACTATCAGACACAGATAAAGTCACTGAAAATGGGACACGATGGTGGAGTACAGGAGATGGAGATTAACTAACACGGGACATTCACCAATCCTCGTTACCAAGGACGAAAAGATAAATTCCAGTCGAGGTAAACGACGACCGAACAGTCTTGTACAGTAGACTATCTGTAGCGATAAAGCGGAGTTTTAACTGATTAGATATGTGGTGCGGCAACGAGTCGGGCAGAGGTCAGACGAGTCGGATGTGGGGCGATGGCAAGGGACGACTACTGTCCCATATACTACCCTTTGTTCTTAAGTACTAGACTACTGAATAGCTAGTATAATCAATATAGTCTCCTAGCTATGAGGGGTGACATCTTATGAGTCGTGGGGTGCTTGTATGCACGTGATTATATTACGTGAGATTGTCTCACGTTCAACACTATCTCATAATGCATAAGGTCATAATGCATATTCGCTCATAGCGCATAGCATCGGGGAGCTGCACCCTGGTCCTCCCCCAGCCAAAATGCACTCTAATAATGCATACATCTTATAATGCATCGACTTTTGCTGCTCCCGTCGCTATGCATTATGAGATAGTCTACTGTAGTTGAAATTTTGCAGTGTCCGAACTTTGTCCACGGCATGGCGTAGTGCACACGTTCCTTCTCGTCGGAGCGCCACAGCGTCGCTGCATTTTCTTCCCACTGACCTCCGCGGCCACGACTCGGTCCGCTCACGCAACTCGCCACTGGCACCTCCAACGACAAGTTCGGTTGTGATCGATTGATCCCGTCTGGACAGTACCCGCTTGCGCTTTCTCATAGGCCACGCTTCTTCCATGCCAGACAAACGTACTTCTGCCCCCCCGCAGGACTTGCCATCATCAAATCGTTGGGTAGGAAACACCTCTCTCGCATCCCCCTGTGTGTGCACCCAAATACTCGTCATCATCGTTTCGAGCCGTTTTGACTCGCGGCGCGCATCCATTCCACCTCGATCCTCATTCGCTCTGTCGTTTCCCAAGTAGTGCTCTCGTGCTTCAAGTTGCCCTCCTCAGATTTGCCTAGGCCTCTCTCTCGATCGCGCGTTCGTGTCAACGAAGCCTAGTCCCCCATCGTCTAGGCATTCCAGGGACGGCCCGTAACATTTCCATGTCGCCACTTCGTCGCTCGCATCGTGCGGCTCGACTTGGGCCATTTGAGGTAAATCTATGTTAACCTCGCGCCCAAAGCGCCCTGGTTCGCGTTCTAACGTGTCCTGCAGTTTCCTCGGCCTTGTTCTAGCGTTCTCGTCGCGTCCAGATGCTCTCTACTTAGCCCTCTTGCTGAGCGGGCCCTCTCCTAACTCAGCTGGAGCTCTATGTGAGTTCACCTCTACTTTCGGCATTAAACGTGCTTCGACACGTTCTGGCGCGTTTTGCCGGTCCACCTGCACTTTCGAGGCCCCATCACGCCTTGAAGCCTTCGAGGTGCCCGCTTCGGCGTTAGTAAGTGCTTCGTCGAAGCTCGCATAGGCCTCCTCGAGCTCGATGTCTGAAGGCCCATTCTGCATGTTTCCGGTGTTATTAAGTGGGCCCGATCGCTCACGCACGTCAAATGGCACGATATTATGACGCTCCGGACTCCAATGTTTTGTTCTCGTAGCCAATAAATCTGGAGCGCCTCCCTTCGACATACGGTGACCAGAAGCAAGCATTGTGTACGCTGAATGAATACACAGCACAAGAAAACAGGAGGCAAAGACGCATAGACGATGAGTCCAGTAAATATATAACATAAAGGCCCACCCTGACCATCTTCCATCCTTCAGCTCGCGCTCCGCCAATCGACCCCAGCTCTCCTTCATACCTGGCGTATATCGTCTCCCGGCACCCGGGCCTCGAGTCGAATACCCTCAGATTCATCCGCCTCTCCCTCGATAGTTTGATTTCCTTCCACCGGTGCCACGCCAGCAAATGCGATGGTAGACACGGTATTTTCGCCAGGAGCTGGCTGTGACAGCACACCGAACCCACTGTCAATACCAAGTGCTCGGTTGCGGACGTCATGGTCATACAGCTCCCGGACGCTGATGATGAACCGAGGAGACAAGGAGATCCAAAGTATAGTAGGCAATACAGATAGGAAGATGTCTGCTGCACTGAACAAATCCAATGTCAACATGTTGTTCCCTATGTCATAGCATAGTCGTCTAGTAAAGTGTTAAATGTCCAGATGGTCAGTGTAAGCTTATAGGAGGGTTATACAAATGTAGAAAAACATACATGAAAAAGTATAGGACACCATCTCTTGTGAATAGCTTCAAGTACTGGTTAGGTTGCCACCTCTTTGTCACCTTGTACATCACAAATGACTCCTTTGATGCACAATAGATGGCAAGAATCATTAATGGAACTGATAGTACAAGATTGCCAAATGAGTATGTCCAAGCTGGAGATGGTGTATTCCATGCATCAACACATGTTGAGACATTGAGAGTGTGGATGACTACCACCAGGAGGGAGTGGCAAAGATTAAGACTATCTGTCCTAGGTTGAACTTTAAGTTCTAAGACATACCAAAGTAATGAGGCCCAGGAGTGTGAAAGATGCCATTGAGGATAAACATACTGATAGTCAGTGGCACATATATGCAAAGGAGGACAATGAGAATGGTTTTAGATTGATTCCACATTGCATAGACACGAAGAATCATCATCACTGTAATTGATTATAGCACAAAGAAAATATAATCAGATGAAAAGATAACTTACAATCAACAGTAGCAATAAACAATAGTATTCCACATTGGAGGATTAAAGGCATTACAGTACCTTTCATATGTCATAACTTAGTCAATGGTTGTCACAAATAATGGCAAATCAATATGCTTACACCTATGAAATCATCAATGATCATAGTCTGTTTACCAAGTTGGAAAACATACTGCTATCAATGTAGGTTCATCAGCAATGAATCATGTGCAAGGCAAGGCACAGGAAAAAAAAAACAAGACTGACTATGCCAGAACCAGGAAAAAAAAGACTGATTGCTGTAATTATATTTAATCAGTAAAACTAAATGTAATTGATATTGTCAACCATACTAAGTCCAATAGCCCTTGGAAAAAAAAGACCAAAGTCAACTGTATTCAAATATATGTGACAAGTGTTGTGGACCTACAAGTAAGAGAGAAGGCCAGCATAGCGAACCTTACAAAAACCATCAGATTCATAGATACTTAAGCTATGCCATTGCTCACTAGAATATATATTGTAGAGACTTTGGTCCAGGGTTTGCACTGTGACACCATCAGGAGTTAGGTTCTCAAGAGTAAAGCCCCATACCCAAATATAGTCCACCTTCTAAGATTGTCAATCAGGAAGACAAGCATAAAGAAAATAACTACCTCTCTGTGAAAGTTGAGCACTAAAGCAGTGGGACTCATAATGAGGATGAATCATAGCATGTACAAGGATGTCACTCACAGAAATCATAGGCAATTGCTGTGACTATGATAGCTATTATGACATATCATTGTCTAATGACCAATTGGGACAGTGTAACATACCATGATGATAATTGATGGGTTGGAGGTGCTCCAAAAGAAACCATTTGTCAGACATGACACAAGCACTAGAATCGGAGCAGCAATGTAGAACAGTCGAGAATGGAATGGGGAGTGAGAAGGGGATGCTGTGATTGCCTGACAATGCCACATTATATCTTCCTCTAGTATATTGACTACTAGCCCAAAGACTCACTATGACAAAAAATCATGGATAGCCAAGAAACCGATGCGAATAAATCGTGTTTGTCAGCCCGCAGGTAACAAAGACATTATGGACATAGCCACAGTATTTCCGCGAGATATTTCGTGGTGTCCACTGTGATATTACGTTCCGTGCGAAGAGAGAAGCCCTGAAAGCTATATCAGGTGGCCACTATTGACTCCGCATTTCTTCCGCATGTTGATTTCACAGTGCCGGACAAGCGAAAAAGGGCCCAAGAACGTTTTCGTCACTAGATACCGCTGGATCAATGCACCGTCTATGTTCGCATGTGCTGAGATTGAGACTCCTACAAGTGGACCCACTCTCCTTTATAACCCATCCGGACTCAATATGGATGTAGTGCCTAACAATTTGCCATGCAGTGGTAAGCGGTGAATAGTATGAGATGATGCTGATCCGATCAAAGGTGAATCCAACCGCGTGTAGGCAAGGCGGCGTATCATCTCTGATGGAACTCTGGCTGGTGGTCGGCGATAAGGGCATCAGTTTAAAGGGTTTTTGATCGTTCTTTGGCCGCAACATCGCCGCAATGACCTTGCTCTACTAGCCACAACCAAACAAAAGAAAATGCTGGCTGTCGCCCTGGCCCCTATCAGTGCCAACGGATAGGGAACAGAAGTCATTTGGGCTGTTGCGCTTTGCTGCTCCGGCTTCTCCAGATGGGACCCGGACCACCCGCGCCCGTCTCTCTGCTGCTGGGCAGGGCGTCAGCTGGACGGTAGAACCAATGGGTGACATATCAGAGAGAAGATGCATCAACACTGACCATACCTACAGCATTGCGGCAATGTACTTATGCTCAGAAAGAAGGTGTGCACCAAGTCAACTCACGCCTATTCCTCGCTCTACTTCCTCGCATGACAACATCAGCAGGAGACGCCCATAGCACGAACAACCTCACTGTGAAAACTGATACAGCCTGCAGTTGAGCCACGTTGGCAAAAGCGGACACCGAGGTTTGACTACCATCCAAATCCATCAAAGAACCCAATTTCGGTCCACACCGATCTAGATACCAGGCCACACCTCTTTAGCATCGTTCCTTCTCTTCTCCGCGATTCAGTCATTCATCACTACTTGCTACAGCCAGGTCCTCGGTCATTCCTGCATTACCATTATTGATAATGGTGTCCATGGCACCTGCATCGGATCCCGCTGAGAAACAATCAGTATTTACGTGCTTTGATAGCCATCAGTACCATTCAGCGCCCGAAAAGACAGGGTGTCGCGTACGCAGGGCGTTCGGTTTGAGTATATGCATTGGAGGCTCTAACTGCTATTCATATCGCGTGGCATTTGTTTTGCCACAGGTGTCATAATCGCGCACAGAGCTATGGTCACGGTCATCCGCCGTTAGGAGGTGGTTGGATACTGTAGTAGGGGGTATAAGTATCTTCTGCTGGACGCAGTTGCTGGGGATGAGGTGGGAAAATGAAGATACAAAAGTGGCCAGTCGTTTCCCAGCAGTGTCAGTACAAACGAAAAGGTATCCACAAACGTCCACGGCCAGGAAGATAGGGAGTGTAAGAGTTGGACTAGGTGGATACGTATATGTGAAAGAAATGGTGTAGCTTCCAGTCGAATTTAGTACGACGATGAAAGGATATGCTGTGTCCAAAAAGAGTAATGACCCGCTGACAGCACACTGGCAGCTTCTCCGGCGGGTTCGCTCCCGCTCTTGAGAATTGTCCACCAAAGTGCTCCGTGTCGGCTCTATGTCTCATCTCGCATAGGGTATGCTTGCCGGCCCTAGATCATCCACTATCAATACGTTTCATATGGAACAGCCCTCTCCGTTTACATCCCGTCCATTCAAACCAACTAGCCCCGGAAACGCTTGCTTCGTACACTCCCACTCCATACACAGATCGTGATCGTACCCATCATAACCTCTCTTGCACTGCCTGATTCCATCCGCATTACCGCCACCACCCTCTACCACAAGGACGGCACAACTAATCCAGCGCCCATTCTCGTGGGCGAATACTGGTGAAGAGAGTACCCCAAGTACGCCCACGTTGGAGATAATCTCGGGCGTGATTTCCCGTCCCTTGTTCTCGACCTACCCTGGGGCTACTTTTCCACCGACCCTTTTGCTGCCATGATCCGCTCACAGCAAGGCCAACCACCCTTGCTCGCCGCCTCCGACAACGAACTCCCCTCACTCTAGGGCATTCCTTGCATCTTGTCCATGCGCTCCCCTCACATTCGTCAATAATACCCTGCCTCCGGATCGCTCACCACCGAAGCATTCAGCAAGGGATACCTCTCTCGCGGCCTCCTTCACGTGTCTCCCGTCCATCTTGCACCAACTACTCACGAACTGTCGCCAATACTAGTGCTCTACAGACCTTGATTGCGCTGATCAAGGCCTCTCGCACTCCGACCCCATCCGCGTCACCGTCACTCTCCTCTACCACGAAGACAGCACGATCGATCCAATGTCTAGCCTTGCCGAAAAGGACTCGTAGTCAGAGCTCGTCCTGTATGTGGACACCATTCGTATCAAAGACGGCCTAGGGCGTGAGCGTCCTTCGAGCGCAATTTGCCTTTCCTCACTCTTTAACCACTTTGGGACTATCGTATAGATTATCAATAGCAGCTTCGCCACGTCGGGACACGGCTATAGCGAAAAGACCCGACCTGGACCCAATTCGAACACATCCACACTTACTCCTGCGCCCGTCAGGACCAAGGACATAGAGGGCAATCTACAAAGCCTTCTAAAGCCTAGTTCACCATCTTATCAAGTTTCCGATGAGAAGGAGGCTCCTGGGTGCAAACTCAATGCTGTAATACCGCCGTGCATTACATAGCGAAATGATAGTCCTCGCGCGTGGGTCCAATGACAACCAGCGTCTCCACCCCATTCCGTCCGTTGTAGCTCTGAACAATGCACAATGTAATACGATACGAGTTGTCTCGAGTTAACCAGGATTTCGTCTTGGAGCCTGATGGTAGGCTATATTGTCTAATCACTCCGATGACACGGGTTTTGTCAGTGAGAGTCGCTCACATTCAGCGGTCTCAGCTAGGATAGTATGTAGTCAGACTGGCGCTTGGAAGCAACAAGGGCACAACGTTTTCAGCGGCGTGCAAGCACGTCCTTCAGATCCTGGGAGTTACACAAGACTGTGTAGCTCTCGCTGGACGCATTGGTTGTTGTCCAGTAAAGCCAGCGCAATGCAAGCAGAAATAAGAGCTGTCAATCGCTGACCTGTAGGTGAAATAGGAGAGGAGACAAACGATTGCTGACATTAGAGTCGGCAAGACGACGATTATCTACCATCAGACGCGTGCGAATTAGACTGGACTTTGTCATCTCAAGATCATAGCATGCCAAGAGTGGATGAGCAAGGGCCTTGAGCCACCATTGAACATGACCAGAGGGAAGCATCGTCGCTACTGGAAACTGCATTTATTATCATCCAGGTGGATGTATTTGGGCTAATGGCGAACAGGTATAAAAGTAACTATTCCGGTGATTGCTACTGTTTACTTCAATTTTAGATTTTGTGAGCTCGAAGCACTCTGGATCAGTGCAACCGGTGCAGCAAAAGGAATAAATATCCGGCACAGAAAAAGGAACAAAGGAGCAGAGACATCTATCCCCCACCAGCATTCACTTTACTCAGCCTGTACTCCGGAGCCTCCACAGGTCTACCCCAGTACCCTGTGTGCATTATCCACCCCCTCAACAGCTTCATTCATCGCATACATCCTTCGCATGGGTGACCTTGGTATGGATTGTATGTCTGCGCGCCGTGGAATAGGGTCGTGACGCACTGCGCTCGAGCGGTTACCTGACATGATAGATCGCTGGTCGCTCCTGCTGAACTTTGCAGGGGAAGACAACTGCGTTCTGTTTCGCGTTTCTGACGTTTCCTGCAGCTTCCTCGGTATTTTTCTAACGTTTTCGTAACGTCCAGATGCTCTCTGCGTACCCTACTCGCTGTCCGGGTCGTCTAACTCTACTGGAGCTATAGGTGAGTCAATCTTTGACTTTGATCGTCCCTCGGCGTGTTCTGACGCGTTTTGCTGGTTTATAGGCCTTCCACCGGCGTTCAGACCTTCGCTGTGTAAGCTTCTGCGCTTGTACGTGTTTCATCGAAGCTCGCACGAGCCCCCTCCGACTTCACCTTGATATATGCGGATCTGTTCCACAGGTCCCGCTGTTGTCAGACAGTTCTGGTGGCCTAGGTACATCCAATGGTGTGTCATTGTGACGCTCCGGACACTGACGTGTTATCCTCGTAGCCAATAACTTCGGCGCGACTCCCTTCGACTCGAAGTTCCCTGAGACATGCGTTGTATACACCGAATAAATACATGGCACAAGGAAATAGGAGGAATCTTTGTCAACATTGCCTCATTCAATCTGCATGGAGAGCGGGAACTGCGTCCGCTCAGTGTCTCATCGATAAGCAGCTGGTCGTTGTCTCTTCCTTCCACCACTACCCCAGAACGCTTGACCCAGTCGTACTCTTCTTCACACTCACTACGCTCTCAGAACGTCTACAGAAAACACCCAAGAATTCGAGAACCTCCAGAAAAAGTTTGATTGGTTCAGAATCCTTATCGTTGGACGCGCAAACGTTGGCAAGACGACTATTCTTCGTAGGATCTGTGGCTCTACGAAACATCCAGGGATCTACGAAGACGATAGGAACAAGGTATGGATCCAGGTCGATATACGTCGTCGCATGACGTGTTGAGCGTGGGATCAGGTCGATCCGTCACAAGTCGAGGGTCCAGGGGGGTGAGCGTTGTCTCGTGCTATATCGAGTCACCAATGGCGACTGTGGCTGATAATTGTCAGTGCAGAATCCACGACGGAATTGATTTTCAAGAGCAACGATAAGTTCGTCTTTCATGATTCACCGGGCTACCCGAACCACCTGCCCCCATCTTTCCGCCACCACTGTACGGGACGTAGCTTGGAGTCGTAATCCGCTCTCATAGCTACACAATTAGTTAATCGTCCACCACCGAATCATTTTGCAGATGCTGTAGATGGCAAAAGCCAACGTATGATATATCTAGAGGAACATACATACATCAACAGTGACAATACCTACAGCATTGTTACAATGTACTTACGTGTAGACTAAAAGTGTGCACCCGATAGCAGGACTTGTGCTTATTCCAAGTTCTACTTTCCCACTTAGCAATGTCAACTGAAGGGGTCCACAGCTTGGACAACCTGGCTGTGAAAATTGATACAGCCCGCAGCTGAGCGACATCGTACCTTTCATGGGCTGAAAACCTGCTTTTCCACAAAAGAATCCAGTCGAACCAAGAGGACGGATAGAGGGATACAGAGGTGCGAATTTGCAGTGATTGCGAGCGTTTGCTTTCCAGAAATGCCCAGTACGGGGTGTCTTCGTTCTCGAGCAGGTTAATCACGTTGACCTCATCATCACCCACGCCAAGGAAGAGACCTTGAGGAGTGATTGCGTCAGAAGGGCTGGATCACCACTCAGAAACCTGAACGCTTGCCACGAGCCAATTCCAAGGGACCGGATGAACGAAAAATGCTTGGAGGTCGTTTTTCGTTACCATTCTACAGGTGGATCAGTGCCGTGCACCGCATGTGTTCGGGTAGCCTACCTAGTATATGGGATGTAAGAATTGGACTAGATGGATGCGTATATGTGAAAGAAATGGTGTAGCGTAACTTACCTCCAGTGGAATCTAGTACGAGACGACGACGGACGAGAGAGAGCACTGTGCTGTGTCCAAAAAAGGTAATGTAACGAATGTAGGGAATGACTAATGACCCCGCTCGCCACCGACAACGAGCTCGCTCCTGTTCTCAAGAAATGTCTTAAAATCGTTCCATGTCAGTTCTGCCCTTCCTCTCATCTAGCCCGTGCTTGTTGAGCACACTTCCTCCCCCAGATCGTCCACCAAGGCCTTCCGCGGGGGACAGCCCTCTTCATGTGCATTTGTAGCGGCTAAGCGAAGTATGAAATCAGGTAATGCCGATAATGGCAGCGAGTCGAGCAAGGCGGTCAGACGAGTCGTGTGAGGGGGCGATGGCAAGGGACGACTGCTCCCCCTATTCTACTCCTTGTTCTTAAATACTAGATTACAAAGAGTCTCCTAACTATGAAGGGCTTCCTCGTAATTGGCCGTGTGCGGCTTGCACGTGATCTCATTAGAGCCTGGACGGCAACGCAAAAGTTAGAGCATGGACGGCAACGCAAAAATTAGAGCCTGGACGGCAAACACGAAAATTAGTAACTTCAGTGCTTGGCTCTATTTGTCTCACTCTGTTAACACGGCACCGTCTTCCGTGGTTCGAGCGGAGATTCGCCTATCTGCTACGTGAGCTAGTA
>JBBPKI010000442.1:0-24073 GCA_038089155.1 Nevesoporus exiguus
ATAAGGGTGAGCATCACGTAGTCATTGATTCCTTTCAATATCCTGATGCACCGCACGTGCATCAACCCTCGGCTGAAAACAGTTCCGCTGGACGAGATACCTTATGTCGTAAGCCTTCCCCCCAGATCTCTAATCTCCAATCATGCCTACGGATCACATGCACCCGTATTGTCCCGCGATTTCGCAGGAGTTTCCGACCATTAGGTTCAATGCCAAGGAGAGCGTTGAGATGCCGTTCAGTCAGTCATCATGATGCTCGAAATGGCTTGGTTTGTGCTGAGACGGGCGATAGAGTACATCGCTGACCGGCCTGGTGGGGAACCGCTCCTTCCCCCTGGGATGAAGGAATTACTGCATGAAGACTTGAATAAGAGCTTCGACTTCTGATGAAACCAGAATGAGGGTAACCGTGCGTTATGACGTTTCCACGATGTCGCTGCGAAAATCACACGATATGCCAGCTGACGAGGCGAGGGAACCACGAAATAGTTTCTGTAGTCGGTCCACCACTTTTGACGCGAATGTCAGCTTGCTTTTCCAGACAGTTGCGATTAAAATGGTTCGTGTGGCTATCTAAAGATACAGCAGCTGGATGTTACAACGGTAACGTCTCCATACGTAATAAGTACAGCGGTATATGAACGAGGAGAGTCCCCTGTAGAAGAGATGTCACCGCAGAAGTGGGAAAAATGTTGTAAATATATATAACCTTGGCATGAGCCAAGGAGACGTCGGGAGTTCGCTACATCTAAAGAGTCCGGTAAACGATAGCTGTTACTCGAGAAAATCAACATGAAGGATAAACGATGTCATGGGCGTTGTCCAGCCACAGCCTGCTGCTGCTGAAGTTTCTCAAGAGCTTGTGGATCCCAAGGTGGAGGATATCTCGCATCAACTAAATTCTGATCTGCGAGCGCGTCCTTCATCCGATCCCTGTCGTTCATGCTCATCCGAGCTCGACATCGAACAAGGCGGAGCTTAGTCCTCGTTATCCCTACATAGAGACCCGTGAGGTAAGTGACAAGTACATCGAAAAAGAAAGGAAAACTCACAAGTCGCAATCGTATTTCGATCTTCCTCCACATATGGGTTATCCTGTTGGAGGTCGTCTTGCAGAGTGTAAAGGCACCATAGTGATTCTTCGTACAACTTCTCACATTCATCGGGACTTGATGCCTGGTCTAGCAGCTCCTTCCGAGCGGCCGTCCGACTCTGCAATGCCACGGCGTCAGCAAGGATGCCAGTACCGAGAAGAGAGGCGGCTAACCAGCATAAGCGCCCGATCGTAAACCAATTGGTCAAGATATATCTTAGGGCCATCATATTGCACCGGCAGCCATGTCTTCACGAGCGCAGCTCGGTCATTACACTTGATGAACTGCTCCTTGAACCAGGCAAGTGCTGAGAAAATATCGGTATCTAAGTGTCGGACCCATAGACATAAGTGGGAAGGCATTTACCATCATCAAATCCAGCGCTGACCACAAAATCCCCATCGGGATATCGCATGCGCAGATGCTCCTGGTAATTCCGTAGTTTATCAATCCCCTTTTGCGAGAATGACATCAAGAGCATGTACACCGCAACACATGTCACAGCAGTATATTCGGCTTCTTGATCTGCATTCCGCCGTCGTTCGGCATGCTTCTCAGCTTCGCCTTCACGACGTGCAAACTTAGTGGGATCAGGCAGAGGCTCTGTAACCCGTGCATCAGTCACAACGGAACCAATGCAAAAAAAACGAAGAGCTGACTCTGAGGAACGGCTTTTACCGTCTCGTACATCTCGTCTGCCCAGTGTGCCAATACGTCCGTCTTCTGTGCCAGCTCTTCCAATGTGGCGAGTAACTCATCTTCCATCGGATCACGGACCGCGGACACGCCATTATTGTCCGCATCTTCATTAGTGGGTGATCTTAGTAAGATTTGCGGTCGGCGTGGCGATGGCGGTGCACGATAATGACCGGAGCCGGGGGAAATGGGTGATTTAGGAGTAGACACTCCAAACAATTTACGAGATGCGAGCGACAGTGCGCGACTGAGGGCGTTGGATGCGACACGAGTAGGGGAAGAAGAAAGAGGGGGAGCGAGAGGGTGTGGTGGGGGCGGGAACGTGGTGTTATAGGTCGTGGGGAACGGTGTAGTTAGGGGGGAATTCGAGCGGGGTGAGGGTGATGCGTGGTGCGGGGGAAACGTTCCATCCACGAGGGGAGATCCAGCGGTGGGATACTCGCGGGACATCCTCCGACGCGCTGTGCTAAGCTCTAAGGATGTTTTAGTGAAAACTACAGGAACGAATGGAACAAGAAGCAGCTTACCATCAACTGCGCGATTGAACTCAAGCGCACGCACATCTCCCACAAGCACGTATTCTTTTCGGATGATTCCATCCTCTTCAGATTCACCAGGAATGACTGACCCCTCGGTAGATAAAGGCTTAGGTGTAGGTCGACCTTTGTCATTTTCAGCAACCGGGTGATGTCCCGCGTCAGTTCCAATTTGAGTGGGCTCAACCGGGTTTGGGGATGCCTTACCACGCGATGATGTTAGGCTATTCGACGCCATTTCAGCGTTAAGGAGTGAAGACTGGATACCCGAGGATATTACCTTCGAGATGGACCGGGAACATCCATTGCGGGGTTGTCTTCCAATACCATATCCCTTCTGCGGAAGTGAAATTTGCTGGGAGGGATCATCGCCTTAGGGTCCAGCACTTCTGGAGGAATCACCTTGTGGTGCTCTGGGATTTTGCGAATGGGTGAGTCTTCTTCCTCTTCGGTTTGCATACTCGGAGCGGTAGCAACGGTAGACGCGCGCAACGGAGGTTCAGAGACTGGGCGAGGAAACTTGGACTTCGCGAGGGCTTCGCTTTTGAAGAATTCCTCGAAGCTAGCACGTTCCACAGGTCGACGTGTCAGAAGGGCTCTGATAAGTTCTTTGATGTCAGGAGGTACGGTCTGCGCCTCTTCCGGTTTTGTCGAGGATATGGCATGTGGAGCAGAATGATTTGAAGCAGCGCGTGAAGGATCCTCGTCTGGAAACTTAACACCTTTAGAGTGCTCAATCTTCTTCAGGAGTTCGACGTGATTCTGCGCGCGAAAAGGTGGCTTCCCTACACACATCTCGTATAGTACGGCCCCAACGCTCCAAAGATCAGCTTTTGCGTCATACTTCTCGTACCGCAGAATCTCAGGCGCCATGTACAACCTGGCTCGATATTTAGCTTTGCACCAACTTCCAGCTCAGATAGAAACATACGGCGAGCCACAGAGCGTCTCTGCCAGCATTGCTTTGGGTAGCGAGCGAGCAAACCCAAAGTCGGCAACCTTCAGGATCGGTACACCGATAGGATGTCCCTTTGCGAGTTCCTCCGGGGAAGCTGGGTTCAAAAGCAAATTCTACCATCAATGAGTCTAAATGCTCAAGACAAGTAACACAATGTCTACCTGGGGCTTGATGTCTCGGTGAATAAGGTTTCTTGTTCGCAAGAATCTAAGTGCTCGTGCTATTGAAACGAATATTACTCGTAACCATGGAAAGACAAGAAGAAAGACATGCCTAGCTGGCGCAGAAAACTACGAACTACCACTTCGTCGAGGCCGCCTGACCTTGGATGGGGGTAATATTGTAAAGCAGCTCCCGGAGTTGGCGCGTATTCAAGACCCTCGACGCGACCGCGCTTCTTGATGTAATTGGTGAGGTCGCCACCTGCGCAAAACTCCATAATGAGGAATATATTCCGTTCTGCGCGCTGTAAAACGTCGTATGAGCACGAGATACGAACTGGACGGTCACGGAACGAAGAAGGGTGAACACCGGGTGTAATTTAAGTACACCAAAAATATACACACTCGTTAGGTCCGTACGAGAGTAACACCGCGTACGTCCAGACCATGTTTTACAAGAACGCGAGGCACATACCACAATATCAATAAGCTTTGTAATATGGCGGTGAGACAATGACTTAAGGATTTCGATTTCGCTTTGAAGATTGTCGAGTAGCTTGGCAGTAAGGATATCTCTCCGGACGGATTTGATTGCGACAGTATGGTGTGTTTCCTAAGAAGCGTCAATGAAATTTGAGTTAACAAGGAAAGGATGGTACAATACATGCCTCGTGGTATCCCTTGTATACAGTTGCGAAGCTTCCTTTGCCGATGTCGCTCACGATCACATATGGACGAGCTTCGTCTTCGTCGGTCGCCCGTCTGGCGGCGGACTTGTCGGGAGGCATGCCTTTTGGACGCCCCGTCGTTGGCTGGGCTTGCATGCAATGGATAGATGCTGGTGGAAGAAGAGGAGTAAGTTGGTCAGAGTGTCGTGGCTCGGCTTGCTAACTTGAACTAGCTTTGCGGGGGTCTCTCCGACGCAGGAAGCATCATACAGCTTCTTTTACTATATTTGGAAACTTGTTCCATTCAACCATTAATGCTGACTAATGGTTGACTTACACAAAATAAATAAATAAATACCACGGCAAGCATCCTGCCACTTGCCATGGATGGGCTAAAGCGCTCCGTCTGCGTGAAGTCTGTGGTGTTTAAACCATCCAAACATTCCTGATTGTACGTCCATTTCATGTGCTTTGGATCCGAGCTTTCCATAATAGCACTTCGCTGAACTGACTCGTTCATGCAGCCACAAAAACGGAGCTTTGCCGATTCCCTAGAATGACCGTTCGAGCGCCAATTTGGCAAGCCTGCCGATGACACGGCCGCCGGTCTCACTGCCTCGCCACTGTAGCCGTCCTTTACTTACCGTATAAGGTCTGTTTCTTGTCAGCCAGATTTACCTTATTGTCCTCCTCTGCTTGCATCTCGACTAGCGACACCTAGTATCACAACTCGGAGAAGGGATATCTTCATAGGCCATTAATTTGTGCTCTTGCTTTCACCCAGAATGAAGACAAGCAAGGAATGCGATCGACCTGCCGTCAGCTCGAGGCGGAGTCAAGAAATCACTCGAGTTCATCCAGGAACCGATTCGTGCTTGTCAGGAGAAAGAATTTCACGGCTTGATGCGCTGATGCAGTATCGTCTCACCATCTGCCAAAATGGCCTTGACAGTGCGCAAGGGCTTACTCATGCTCATCCATCACTTTGGCATTTGGTATGCTGGCCCCTGAACTTCATCACATTCACTGGATTCATTCAAGCCAGTCAGTGCTTTTTTTCTCATGTCGTCGCAGCGAATTCAACCTTGGTGAGAGCGCTGATGGTCAGTCTATCCCCAACCTCGATTCTCCTTTGTACTTATTGCAATAT
The DNA here is from genome assembly GCA_038089155.1 of Nevesoporus exiguus. NCBI lineage: Eukaryota > Fungi > Basidiomycota > Agaricomycetes > Boletales > Boletaceae > Nevesoporus > Nevesoporus exiguus. The sequence goes on from JBBPKI010000442.1 coordinate 5,264, forward strand.
TGCGGTTTCTTCAAAAGATCCCTACAATTTGGTCTCTCGATCACCTTCTCGTTGGTGATGATATCTTGCAAGTCAAAACATATCGCAGTTATAAAGACTCACCTCAGCTTTGATGCACTCGACCACGTTTCCAGTTCGCATACAATGTCTTCCCGAAATCGATTTACCCAGGGTAGCCGTAACAGATGTCAGCATCTAATACTCGACCGCTAAACGGGTGCGTCGTCCTGAGAACGTCATATTCTCTTCAGTATATCACTGAGTGACTATGCTCATATACCGCAAGAAGATAATTTTGACATTGTTAATGATATCTATAGAACCAATCGAATGACCCTTAGGTTGTTTTTGAGCGCATTACCCTCCTATTGGGTCATGCACACCTCACTCTACCAGGCTATTTCATTGCATGTCTCTGAGCGCGAAGAAAGGGAGTTGAGTTTCATCCAGCGGTCCAAGCCATTTCGGTCTAGGAACGGCATGCAGCAGAACACCCGACAACTCGAGGCCGCTGAGACTGTCGAAGTTCTTGGTCAATGGGTCGTGTGGACTAGTCCACACTTCGCTAGTAACGAAAGCTGTACAGGCAATGTAGGTATTAAATCAATGAATCTGTTAGGGGAGCAAATACATCAAATCGACATCAAGATATAGCAGGAAAATCAGAGGTATCGTAAATGTCGTAGCGAATCACGATCAATTCTTCTCCGAGTCAAAAAACGCGACCAACTGGCCGACGGGGACCTTCCTACCTGCACCCACCAGAGGTTTGTTATCCTTGCCCTTCTCGGACCTGGACTGCCGCCGCAAGACGAGCGGATCGACAAACCGACTGGGCTGGTGGTCCCCACTCGCACTGCCGTTATCCGCCCGAAAGTCCGTCGATTGCGATCGGAGTCGATGTTTTGACATTGCAGCCTGATTGCTCTGCAGCGACGACGCACCATATGTCGACTGGGCCCTCGCCCGCGGGCTCGTTGACGCCGCCATCAGGGTAGTTCCCCCGCCCACAAGCCTGACCCCAGCCAAAGCCCGCGCGGCACCCTTTTTACCGACCGTCTCAGCGTCGTGCTCGTCATCGTCGTCCTCGCTGCTCTCAGTCGTGGTCGAGAAGTAGGCAGTGCCCATCAGCGCTTTCGCCCGCTCCTGTTCGTACTCGGCTTCCACCTCGGGCGGTGCGACGATGGGGCCTCCTAGTGCAACCGTGTAGCGTTTCCGTCCGCCAGATATCGGGGTTGGGCTGACGCTACCCCGTCTGGCACTTGGAACGTGTGGCGGTGGGAGACCGCTCGGAGTAGGGGACATCATACGCATTGGGGGTGACGTGGGCGGTGCTGTCAATTCGAGTGGAGGTGACATTGGGGGGAGGCCGGAGATGACCATGGATGTTGGGCGTGATGCTGCGGGAGGAGAGCCGGCAGGGGTATGTGTTGGAGAGGTGACGTCGCTCGGGCTAGCGTAGTCTCCCGTGGGGTATGGAAGGCGCGTGCCTGCCCTAGATGTAATTTTTGATGATCCAGCACGAGCGAGAGGCGGGCTTGTGGACTCGCGAGCCGTGAGTGATGGCGCGCGGCGGGGTGTCGTGAACACGTTCATTGCTGGGGTGTTCACTTCACTGTCTGGCGGGCTAGCAGAGGATGCTGAGCTGAACGAAGCTTCGTGTGTGCTCACGATCATGGATTCGGCTGGAGGGGCTGAACGCAGCTCGGGAGACTCGTGAGCGGCGGTGTTGGTGGACAGTACAGCAGGGGACGTCGCAAGACGCGCCATTTCTCGACCTAGCTCGGTAATGCGCCCCTGCAGCTCGGTGATGTCGCTCCTAATGGATCCAAGGTCTGCTTCGAACGGGCGTGCGACCTTCTCCCGTTCGTCCACCTTTTCCTCACCTTTTTCTTTGGTACGCTCGTTCTCTTTGTCGACAAGCCAGCGCTCGACATCCCCCATGCGCTCCTCGAGAGCACGCACATGGGACACAGTCCAGCGCTCGAGTTTTTCAAAGCGTTTGGCTATCTTCAGCAGTGTTACAGGGACGTCAAGGGTCCCGGAGGTGGTAAATGAGGCATACATTGGGGGCTGCTCGCGTGCGGGGGATCCCCCAGGCGATGTGCCCCGCTGGAGTGAGATCGGGGAAAGATTGACGGGTTGTGACGCCGGCGCAGGTGACAACCTGACTGGTGTTTTGTCAAGGGTAGGGGAAGAAGGAGAAGAAGAGGCCCTTGGAGTAGAATCACTGGGGGGGATCTTGAGATTGAGAAAGGCAGGGTCCGTATACTTGCTTGAAGCAGATGCAGGCCAATCCTTGTCCCTCCCTTTCGAGTTTTTCTTTTCCTTTTCCTTTTCCCTGGAACGGGATCTAGCCTCCCGGATCACCTGCTGGGCAGGCGTGAGAGGTTCCTTGTCCTTAGTGGGCGTGAGCCGCGCTTTTGCAGCTTGCCACCAGCCCGGAGCACCTTCCTTGGCAGACGAGGCCGGCGAGGGCGGATTTGGTAATGTCCTGGATCTACCACGGGGTGGAGGTAACGAGTGTGGGGAGCCCGAGTTCATCATAGCCAATGTACGTTCTTCCATCACGCGTCGTTCTTCTGCCTCTCGGGTAAGTATCTGTTCAGCCTCGCGCCGACTTTGGTCGCGTTCTCGCTGTGCCTCCGCCTCGAGTTCAGCATCAGTTGGAAGGCCGCGACTCTCTGGAGCAGGGCTGATGAGCGAGCTCACTCGATGGGCGAGGTTGGCCGCGAATTGGGACACTGACGCAGCCGTGGGGGACTGGCTGCGCACCCACGTGCGATTGGCGTCGTCGTTATCGTCGTCATCGTCGTCATCGTCGTCGCCAGAATGGCTGTCCTGTGAGCTTCTTCTTGGTATAAAGTCATTACGAAGTGGCGAGTGTGGCCCGCGCGGGGAGGGTGGATGTCCGTAGACAGGTTCTGGCTGTGAGGCGTCAGTTTATTCGCTATGAGTTTTGAAAATGATCGCACAAGGCCAAGTGCTGCTGGCGGTGGTAGCGATGAAGTGGTCTGGCGTCGTTGCTGCACGCGTTGGAGAGACTCAGGAGAGGGCTTGGGGGAGGAGAGGGCGTTAAGATTGGCGATGCTTGAGGGTAAAGAGGTCGTTGAGGACGTGTTGAGGGACTGCGTTGACATCGTACTGCACGGCGAGCGGCGGTGAGACTTTTGCTTGCTCGCTGTGCGCGACGGCGAGCACAACGTTAGCGAGATAGCCGTACGGGTTCACGAGGGGCGTGCGAAGAACCTTCCTGAAGTGGAACACCCTAATCACGACTGCGTTAGGAGAAATTTTGGCGGGGACAGCGGTGCGGAGGGCGTTGGCGTCGACGTTGGGATTGACCTTTGTTTCATGACCACGACGACGAGTACCAGTCGTACATGGAGTCGAGACGCGCAGAGACGTACGTACTGCCGGTTCACCTCACGGGGCTCATGTGTACCAGCTGCTAGGCTTGAGGCGCTCTCTGCCTACCTACAGCATCAGAAAATCCTGCTTGCGCGAACACAAGCAGATATCGAAAGGCTCAAAAAGCTCAAGGCAGAGGCCCTCGCGTCTCCGGGACAGCTTGTACATCGTAGCAGTTTCCAGGTACCCCATCCCTCTTCGCCGCCAAGCCGTTGCATCGCTGAAACTCGGTTAGGAGAACGATACTTCCACATCCCAATCGCTGAGAATCGAAGAAAAGATATCAGACCTGCAGGATTACCATCCGACTCAATCCTTCCCAGCCAAGATCGACTGGGAGGTATTTTCATCGAGTGGTCTGCGTTTGCCAGAGAATAATCGACCACCCGTTATGCTTACTCTCTCAACATAGATGCGACACCCCTGCGTACCCTCGCCGTCCGAACTCGAATTGACCACACTCAACGAAGCGTCCCATCCAATACCCAGCGTTCCCCACTCTCCGTTCTCCAGAAGTTCGTCAAGGATGCACGTAAAACCATTCTCGACCCCGTATTAGAAACATTTGCTGCCTCCGCTGACATGGTTGCATTTTCCAATTCTACCGTCGCTCCTAATTCTCACGCTAACTCATCGTCGTTGAGCGACTCTAATCATATCCCCTCCCTTACATTGCCATCCTCTCTTTCTGAAGACGAAAATGAAGAACACCAGCAGGCGCCGGTTGCCCAGGAATCTATGAATGCCATTCGCAAACGTGAACGCGCACACGCAAAGACTCGTGATTTGAGGAAGCGCAAGATTAAAACAGACCTAGTTGTTGGGTGCAAGCTTGGAGAAGAAGGGTCCAATGGTGTATTCGCCCGACACGACACTGAGGATGAAAGTGCAGAAGTAGACATGAGCATGGAGATGCCACAGCTTTGCCTATCTACGCCGCTGGACGATTCCCTAGATCAAATCAGCGGCATTGTGGACGTTGACAGCGCGCGCGGGGTGAGTCTCGAAGACATAACACGGTGCACCAAACTGTCAAACCTGCCAAGAACCCACCAGGCTGTCGTCCCTCGGCGGGACGTCGCCAATCGGTTACCTCGTACACGTAAACCATCTCTGAAACTCCAGTCTCAGTCTCTGACATCGCTAACGGAACTCAAGAATAACCTATCGCCTTCCTCCGTTCTTCCAATACCACCACAAAGCCTCGGTAAGCGCTGTCGTGACGTTATCGTGGATGCCGAAAACGCGGTCCGTAAACCAAAAACGGAATCACTGTCCGTATCGGCGGTGAACGCAGAGATGGACATAAACAGATCCGAAACCTACAAGCAAGCCTGGTCCATTTCCGAGCAACATCTTCTCGAACGGCTGTTGGAAGAGATTCCTGACGGAGAACGGAATAGGTACGTGTCCCGGCGAGCCGCCTCCTATCTGTTGACCCACACTCGTGGCAGGTGGGCTAAAATATCGCAGGCCATGGGAGGACGGCGGACCCCAAGACAGGTTGCGAGTCGTGTGCAGAAGTACTTTGAGAAGCTGAAACGCTTTGGGCTGGGCGTAGACAACAAGGGGCAGGCGAAATCATAGTTGATGATGGGGTGTTATCGTGGCCCCGGCTGTACTAAGTGATGCAGTAGTAGGACCTCGCTGAGGCGTAGACAAACACATGTAACCTTAACCCTAACCCCAGATCAGGGGGAGGCCCATGTGATGGACACATGTCGCAACTCACACCGCTCCCTCCACACTGCACGCGACGACCAGCGAGGCCTCATTTTTAATTTTAACCGGGTCAGACGTAAATTAGCACCATGTCGACACAACGGTTTGATCCGGATAAGGTTCAGAATCTCTCCGAGGTGCGTCCTTGGAATGTTGTCACCAGCACATTGCAACCACGTTGCTCACAAGAATGAAGATCGAGAAACAGTACGTGCCTGCATGCCATTGGTGGCTTTCGCGCTGAGGAATCTGCATTGAATTGAGCTTAGATTCGCGGTCAAGGTAGTTGAGCATGCGCAGGTGGGTTACAATCGAGGTCGTTGCAACCTGGCGTGCTGAGTTCCGACCGCTGATCCCGTCTAGACCTATTGGAATCTGCTTGAAAAGATTTCGCCGCGCGAGCTCAGGTTGTCAAAGTAAGTGACTGCGCTCAATATACATCTCACTTGGAATAATAACAAATTCGTCGAGCTAGGTTCGACGATGAAATCTTTGAGCATACCATGATCACGTTTCCCGAGTTCAATGCAGAAGGTCACGAAAAACTCTTGAGACTTGATGAAGACTGGCTCAAGAGTGAAGAGGGGAAGAAGAGATGGAGAGATTTCATCAACCAGTGAGTACACCTTGCCATCAATCCGAATCTGTGAATACTCACTGGGTAATTTCTATAATAATAGGTATGAAACCAAAATAAAGGATTTCAATTTTGGTTCTCTCATGCGTACGGACGCAACGCAGGGGTATACCGAGACGAACACCATTTTCGGTATGTTCCAGCCACCGTCGATCGAGCGTCGGTGCTGACCATGCCACCGTCACAGTGACGCGGATGCAGTTCTACGCCATCGAGGTGGGTGCTTGTCGAACCCTATCTGGGCTATTGGGCTGGCAGCATGACGCATCGTGATAGATTGCTCGCAACCGACTTGGTCTCAACGATCAGGCGCACGAGACTGCCAAGGCCGACGCTGAGCAGGAACGTGTAGAGAAAGAGAAGGTGGTCGATAAAGTTGACCAGGAAAACGGGACATCATGACCCACGCTGGTGTGTTTGGTCGATAAGTACACACTGGTCACTATAAGAGTTATACTGTAACTGTATAATCTCTTGGAGTCCAGGTGGCGGTCCTACGCGTCCAGCTGACTGCGGAAATGATTTAGCCGCGGACACTTGTGAGAGGACTCCAGCGCGACCCTACGAAGAATACTTACGACCCTGAACTTGCGATGAAACGTCGCGTAGAATTGGTCTAGTGGCAGTCCTGTCACAGTCACGTGATGCGACAGACCGTGTCAAGTTGTCACGAATGGAAAACGTGTGACTACACCATGAACGACGACGTGATATCGATACATTCGGACCAGTCCAGCGATCAGGAAGATGTATCCCGCCGCGACATACTCGAGCCCGTCGTGCGACGCGTTGTGGACGCTCTTGGTGGCTACGAGGGCGACATGTACCGCATGGGGGACGAAGTGAATGGTTGTCTACGGGATCTCAAGAAGTTGTGGCGCAAGGACGACACGGATGACGAGCGGACCGTAGCGCGGATTTTTTGGGAGACGAGAGTCCTCCCGAACGACTTGATTCCAATCCTCCTTGCGACTGCGGGCAAAGGGCACGTCGAGGACAAGCGCGCCGTTGCGTGTGCAGACCTGGTCACTGCAATGACGTGGCCTATCGATATGGCCGAGGAGCTTCGTGAACTCGACGAGGCACTGGACAGGGGCACTGACTATACGCAGCTGACGCTGAGTCACTTGAACTACAAGGCGGCGCTGCTCAGACCCAGCGTCATGCAGGCGCTGTTTGGTATCATGTTGCCCCCTCTAGCAAAACCTGTGAAAGAACGCAAGGAGCGTGACAGTCAAATCGTCAATGTCGTGCTCCACCTCATCCGCAACCTTGCTTTCATCAAGGACCTCCCCTCCAATATGCATCTTAGTGCCGATCAGGCTGAGTATTCTTCTCTTCAGACAAAGCTTGTCAAGGCATTGTCTGAAACACACACTCTTGATCTGTTGCTTACTATTGCCGCCAACAATGATCAAGATCCGCTGTTCAATGCGTCAAACACGCTTGTTCTGGAGATCTTTTATCTCCTGTTTCGGGGTATCAAGCCAACGGGGTTGACCATTGACCAAACCAAGGTAACTCGCCACATTATGACGTCCAAGACAAAGTGCTGAATGAAATTCACACAGCAACCCGCTCAGAATTTGCAACGCCTTTTGGCCGCCGAGGACAAGAAGAAGCGAGACATTGCACGCAATGCGTCATCCCGGCATTCGCGGTTTGGTACCACCATTGCAGTTCGGCTCAACCCCAAGAAGGCACGTGGTGACCGTAGTGGCGATAGTGCTGAGCCTTCGGCCACCGCCGGTGCATCTGAACGAGGGTCGTCCTCGAGGCCGCTCGTCCTTCACCGCCAAGCGGCGATCACACAAGAATCGGGGAGCATCTTAGACATTTCAAAGCATCAGAAAGCGCGGAAAGCCAACAAGGTTGATGAGTTGACCCGGGAAGACAGCCTCTCCTTGGAGGCAAGACTCGTGCTGCAGGGATTCGCGAAGGAATTTGTGGAGTCTTGCTTTAATCGTGTGTCTGGTGGTTCCCTATCTTGGTCTGGTTCTTACAGTTATTCTTACCCGCAGCGTTCCTATGCTCGTTGCTAAAGGACATCAAATCGGAGCGACCAAAGATCACCGAGAAGGATCATCTTCGCCTGTTATACACCACCAAGTGGCTCCTTGAGCTCTTTCTTAACCTGCGATCCAAGGAGAAGGTTATCGATGGCTGCCGGAGGTGGAATCTGGGCTTGGTTGCGGAAGTAACTGATAGGGGTTGGATCGTTTGGGTCCTCCGCCGGATGAGGGAGGCAATGGAAGAAAAAGTCTGTGCTACATCGGTTTTGATTGTCTTCCTTCGGTGCTAATTAATAGCGGATTCACCGCTTGAATTTCTCTAGCCCAAGATGTGGAACGAGCTGCAAGCCGGTATAGAATGCCTAACGCAACTCTTACTCTTGATTGACAACATGTCCTCATCGGTGATCTCCGATCCGGATCTCAACGACGCCGCGCGTCTGTTGCAGCAGCAACTAATCTATAATGGCGATGTGCTTGACATTGCTTTGGACAGCTTACGGTCCTTCAAGGAAGGCACGCAATCATTAACCTATCTCAACTCGAGCGTGTATTTGGCATATGCGCTGCTACGCATGTTGGAACGCTGGGGGAAGGAGAACAGCGGTGCGATGTACGTGAGAAAGAAGGCGATCAAGAAAAAGAAAGGCAAAGGCAAGTTTAGATCCTATTTTTCTGTCCGGCAGAGCATGGCATCGACATGACCCGATCATGAAGGGAACGACCCTTCGGAAGAAGACGGCGTGCCTGACGTTGAAGACGACGGTGACGCCGAGGAGGAGGAAGATATGATCCATGAGACAATGTTCACTTTCGAGGCCTTCGAGATGGTATGTGGTTGAGCATGCGCGTGCTGCATGGTCCCATACTAATAAAGATAATCACAATTGGGTCCGATGACAGAAATTTGCTCACTCCGAGATCACGCGGACATTGCTGTTCTACCTCTCACGCTACAAGGAGTTCGACTCTCCGGAGCTAATGACGAGGGCTGTGAACTTGATGCACAGGCAAGTCGTGAAGGCCAAGGCGGAGGGCTTATATTTCAATGTGAGCCCAATTTCATGGCCGGTATGCATTCATATGTACGTCAATAGGTCTCGACTATGCAACTCTTCAAATCGATCCTCGACGATCAGCGGTCGCTTCCGAAGGACCAACCATACAAAGATCTCATACAGCTGATAACGTTCATATTACGGAAGTTCTTCAAAACCGTAGAGGAAGAGCCATTCCTCGTGATTGAGGTGAGGGACTTAGCTTATCTATTGTCCGCAGTTCACGATGTTCATTGGGTTTCCGTCTCAATGCAATCTAGGCATGGTATCCCATGAACCGTGGACACTGGAAACAATACTCAAGTTGGGAACCTGAACAGAAAGCTAGCCGCAAACTGGAGACAGCGGAAGACAACGATGGCTTCTCAGCGGAGGTCCAAGTCAAGAAGGGCTATTCTTGGAGCGAACAAATTGGTATCGCCATTGCTGCGCTCGTCGAAGATAGCAAATCTGAATGGGTGGAATGGGTGAAAGACGTAAGTAGATTCATCTTGCCACGCTGTTGACACAAGGCCGATGGTCGTTCGTTGTGGGCCAGATTCTCGTGTTAGTCATCCGCCAGCGGGACCAGATCGTCGATGCAACGGATCAAAACGATCGGGACGAAGACGCCGACGAGACAGGGGAGACTCTGCGGAAGAAATCGGGCCCATCCAAGGAAGCCGTCGACAAGTTCACCGACTATGGTGCGTGTGGCCGTCCCTGGAGTGTGTGGACGTCATGGAGGGAACCCATGCAGAGATTCCTTACATCAACGATGAGCACGCCAATGCTGCTACCAAGGATGCGGGGCTCAAACTCGTTTTCCGCCTGCTGGAGTTCACGATCCTGGACGATGGTACGTTACGTATCTCTGGCGAGGTTTTAGACTTTACCAGCTGAGGACGCCCGTAGACGCTGAAGAGCTCCAATGGGTTATACCCGCCTCGATCGCGCTGTCCGTTCTGCGGGAACGATTGAAAGTCGTCGATCAGTTCCTCAAGAATCCAATCGACTTGGAGGGGAAGAAGGCGAGTGAGATGCTCAGTAAGAAAACACGCAGACGCCGCAGGCGGCGATCGCCGTCGCTCGGTTCCGACGTCGAACTTCCCGATGACGAGCCCCGACGGCGCAAGAAGCAGAAGAAGCAGAAGGAAGAGAAGACGTACAAGTCCGCTCAGTTCATCGAAGACAGTGATGAGGAGTACGGCGACATGGAGGCATTCCTTGAGAGGGAGAAGGCGCTACGGGAGAAGACGGCGCGTGCTGCCGCTGAGAGCGGCAAGATCGCGACGATGCGTGCGACCGGCACGAAGAAGCGACGAAAGAAGGATAACGATGCGGATGCCGTCCTGCTGAGCGAAGAGGAGGATCTGTTGTCTGCCGCTCCGAAAGTATTTTCGGATGATTCTGACAGCGAGGTTGAGCTCTTGAGGTCGTTGCGCCACAGCCGTTCACCGTCACTCCCGCCGAAAGCCAAGACACGACCAAAACCGCACTTAGTTCGGAAGCCGAAGCCTGCGGGCGCAGCCAACACAATCGACATCTCCAGCGATTCTGAACAGCAGGGGCAGGCACGAGCAGCCTCCATATCACCGACGTCTGCGGCTCCCCGGCCTGCAAGAAAAGGCCGTGTCGTGCTATCGGATGACGAAGTGTAGTTATTCAGTGTATGGGTTGTGCGTTTTTTGAAGAGATTTGCGACGTCTTTTTTCTTCCCCTCTCCTTTGGCTCGTCTAATGAGTTTCTTGTAACAGGAATGCATTCCGCCATATCATAATGGCTGACGCGGCCTCTACTGACCGCCCGACAATGCATTTTTGTTGGCAATGTCCGCTCTAGCCTCTTGCGTATTGCTTGGCTGTGCAGCGCCCTAGCGCCAGTCTCTAACGTACAGGAACCCGATTCGATCGCTTCGTCTCGTCCTGGATGCCAAGTCACCGTTTATCCGACCATCACTCCCGTCTAAGAGTGAGACTGGCTGATTGATATTGTCGTGCAACTCCCGTGACCTGGTGAACCGAGTTGAGCTTCCAGTTCAAGCTAACCTTTTTTATCTCCTAAAGCTTTTTTACTCGTGTGTATGCTACCCTGGCTACCCCCATTGACGGCAGCATATCTTTCCCAGTGTCAGGATATCACATTGTGGGCTATGTGAAGTACGCCACAAGGACTTGCTGACGTTTAACGTTCATCCCTGGGCTAGTCACCAACACCGTTTGCAGGCACCCGCTAAAGACATGCTTTTGCGTTCGTGTTAAAATATGGACCCCATGTTACGACGGGGTGTTATGGCATGCACGGGACATACGTCCCATCGTCCACTCACGTTTCCTTGGCCCTTCAGGCGCGTAAGGCGATTACGGACACGCGCTTGAGACAGCCCCTCTCCATACTCTCAGAACCAGCGGCCCGTTGCTGTATCGTTCAGGTTTATCGTCGTCGAGGGGCGCTATCTGGGGTGCGGCGGTTTCTTCTAGAATCGCTCCTCTCCGTCGCTCAGTCGGGACACCAAACTCAACCTTGCTGGCGATTGAGTCGTCGGAAAACGCCGATTCACCCCAATGCCAGATCACCTTTTCAATTTCCGGAGGGACTGTGCCGGCCCTTCTCCATTTCGACCCTCATTCCCGGGTAGTCCCTCTTTTCTTTGTATGCTTCCGTCTCCAGCTGTGCGACCAGCAAGATGAAAACGCTCGGAAATGGGCCAATATGCATAATCTTTAGAGCGCTGACCAATCAGGAGAGTCTTACATACGAAAAGGTACGGGTATGACTCCATTCTACGCATCGGACGCGATCGTTGATGCGGCTTCACGTTGGATTATGTATCACGCCTAGATTTCGAAACGCTGATCTTGCGCTTTTGTTTGTTTTCCAAGTACGACAAGCACGTTGCCAGCAGGGTCGCGGAGGTTCGACGCCCAGCAACATTTTACTTTTTGCGTTGGGCATGGCGCGGGAACAGGGTCGTCGGTCCGTCCTTTTCTGATCAGAACTCTCACGCGAGTCGTGGAAAGTGGCCGGGAGATAACGTTGACGGAAGTCTCTGCAGATACAATTCTCCGAGACCCTCGCATTTTCAGTGGCGACCGTTTGCATTTCTTCCCGGCGTCTCCTGGTGCGATGTTCATCCTGCGTGGGATCACATCCAGGGTCCGGCTTCCTTTCCCTTTCCTCGTCCCTTCCTCCCCCCCCCCCTTTTTTTTTTCTTCCCGGTTTTTTGTTTCCCTTTTCGTGCTTTTTTTTTTTCACCTACGAGGGAATCACGAACGTTTGCAAGAGACGAAGGCCACTCTCCTTGGTTTATCTCGGCTAGATATCATGTCGCCCTAGGCCTCGAGCTTTCCATGAGGCAGTTCACGTATACCATATACGGTTACATTATGAGATGCGCATCTCGCCCCCTCCTTATCCGAGCGCAGGCGCGAGGAAAAAAAAAATAAGCCGAAATAAAATAAAATAAAGAAGGACCGTGAGCCCGTGAGGGTGACGGATGGACACGCTCAGGTTCGCCGAACAGCGTCCCCCCCGACTCGGACGCTGGATCGATCAATAAAAAAAAAGTGAGATCGGAAAGATAGCCCGAGTGGGTGGTACGACGCAAGACGCATGCCTCGCCCGGTCCATGTGCACCAACGACGGAAGCGAACTAAGAATTGGGGGGGGAGGAAAAGGACTCGACGGTGCAACGGCAGTCGACCAATCGGGAAAAACGACTCAAAGTGGCGCAGGTACATGTCTGTATCGAGCGCGAAGGAGGACGACCCAAAAAAAACCATGGAACTATGGAATCATGGAACTATTGCGGTATCCGGCATGGTCACGTCGAATTTGAAAACGCTCCACCTTGCCTTGTGGACGTGAATGGGTGCGTGGCCCTCGTTGCATCCGTCACTTATCAGACGAAGATACGATACGAGGTTGACGCGTCCGCGTCCAATTGGTGCAAAAAGAGCGAGGAAGGTGAGAGAGATTGCTCGATGGCACGTGCGTCCGGCTCCCTGGAGTGTCCCGATTGGAGTTGTCTCAGCGCGTGTGCTTCACGCACGAATTTTTTTCTTGTTATGCGCACGGGGCAGACTTGCCGAATGGGTCAGCCAGCATGACAGATTCTTATTCCTAGGCGAGCAGGACCGGTACATATCTGGATCGACCCGCCCGACCGCCTTCCGGTCGTGCAGGTTCTATGTGCAAATCAGACGTGGACGGCGTCGAATCTCGGAACAGAGATGGGAGGTATGTGTGATTGGGAACAGGATTGGGGAGGGGTTAACGTACCGACGAGGTACATAAAGCGAGATGGCTTCGTCGGCGTGACAGCGACAATAAATATTACACCCGAGACGTCTCGGCCAATCAGCGGGGGTCTCATCGCGCGATCAATCTTGGGAGCGAGCTAGCCGGCCCGTGGGAACGAGATGGGTCGGCCGGGAGATGCCGACTGAATGAGGGCGACCGTTCAAAGTGGAGATACGAAGACCGACATTGGTGGAGACAGTGAGGCGAGCCAGGTCGGCCACGGTGGAAACGTGTTCACTTTCTTTGGCGGAGGCGAGGGCCAGCTCGGAGGGCTGCCACACGGATCTCAGAGAGTGATAAAAGGTCCGGCCGCGTTGCATGTATCTTGGATACAGCAGTACCAGGGATCCAGCCCAGCGGTGTGGCGGGGGTCAGTGCTGAGCTGGACGGAATGCAGAGGGTGATAGCCGGCAGGGAGGACAATCTGGAGGTAGGGAGCGAGATCGCCAAAAAGTGCCATATTGACGAGGTCCGGAAATGGAGCGAATCTCAGGAGGCGGACCCAAGTCGCTCATGTGGACGGGCAGCTGCCGTGGATTTCCGAGGGAACACTTTGTCGCGTTGAGGGAGACCGACTCAGCGAACCCGCAGGTGGCGGAAAGCGTCGCGGAGATTCGGAGTTTAAAACAACGGGAACAAATTTAGAAGAGCGGAGCCAAACTCGAAAAAGAAATTCTGGCTGATCGGGGATCAACAGAGGAACACATTCACAAGGCACGACGGCATTGGCAACGAGCGCAAACTGCCGGGTCTTCTGCCTGCAGGCGTGCAAGACGCAGGTGGGGCGCGCGAGGACGGGGGAGGGGATGGCACGGATCGCCCGCGATCAGATGGTGGGGGGCGCGGTGGTGCGGAGGGCGGGCTGAGCGGCAGAAGGTGATTGCCAGACATTCCAAGGGATGTGGTATCTTCTCGAGTTCGACGAGATTTGATTCGAGATTCGTTGGCAGAAGAAGTCGAGTGGGAGCGACAAGGTTTGCCACCAGGGTCGGTTTGAGGACATGTCGGCTCAATTTGACAAGGCGAATAATTCGGAATCCGAGGCAGTGGAATTCTTTTCGGGCGAGCCCAGGAAATGGTCGGGCGTCTGGCCTGGCTGCAGTGCGCGTATCCAACTATAATAACTCTCCCTCCTTTTTTTCAACCCCGACGTTCCTCTTCCTCTCCCTCCAAGTTACGTGATAACGTACATGTCCTCGATGGCTCACGCCGCTGCTGAATCCGTCTCGTCACAGCAGACTGATCGGCCAGAGCGCAGCCGTAATGCAAAGGCTCAAGCTCGCCATCGCGCAAAGCGAAAGGCCTACATCGAACAGGTCCGTCCTAGACGCGAACCCAACGCGCCCACAACTCACCTCCCACCATCACAGCTCGAGCAGACCGTCACAAAGCTTCAGACAGCCCTCGGCTTCACCCCAGACCAGGTGGCCGCTCTCCCACCTCCACTCGTCAAGATTCGCGAGCTCGAGCAGGAAAACACCCGACTTCAAAAGGAGAACGACGAAATGAGGCGTCTCCTCGGCGACTCTGACCATCGACATCTCCCCGACTACAGGAGGCACTCCCTCCACTCGTTCCACGACTCTCGCGGCTGCGACCGCGACTTCAAAAAACGGAAGATGGAAGACCTCTACATCGTGAGCGTTGCCCTCGCTCGTTATCTCCCCGGAAATTCACTTGCGCCCGCAGGGGTCCGACGCATCTCACCCTGACACCCTTCCCCGCCCTCCGCCCCTAACGATCCCCCAGCCGCTGTCCCACCACCAGTACAGCAACATTCAGTCACACAACTCGTCCTCTGCGCATGGCGTTTCCAGTAACGGCTCTTCCTTGTTCAGCCTTCACGCCCCCGCTTTCCACCAACTACCAAACACCCCCTCTGGCTCGAGTTCGACGTCCAGTCCTCCGTTTTCGGCGAGTGTTACTCCCGTTTTGCGTCATTTCCTTCTCTCTTTGAATATATAATGACCTCGTCTCTTGCGCCCACCAGCAGCCATCCCAAATGAATCACTCCTCGAATTCGCCGGCAACCAGTCGACCCAATTCACTATCACACGCCGCCAGTCTCAACAACGGTTATCACTCCAATCACTATGGGTCCGTCAAAGTCGAGGACGATCACTATGGTGTAAGCGTACGCAATCTCGTGTGCTAGCGTTCTCAAACCTTAACCTTCAGTCAAACCACCACAACCACAATGGACAGTCGAATCACTACCACACGACCCTGCCCCCATTCGCACACACCGTTTCCGAAACGGGTGACATTGACAATTGGCATGCACATACTTATTCGGCTGAGCGAGGCGGACAAGTTCACCGCTAGACCTCGCCGCGGAATTCATTCCTTTCCGTTTCCTTTTTTTTTTTCCTTTGTAGATTATACCCGTTTATTACTATTGACCAACTCGTCATCGCATCCGATGTTTTCCTTTTCGTCGCACCATAGATTCGTTCACATTCTACTAATACTTATTTTCTGCACTGTACAGCTTTATTCAGGCATTCTAGTGGATATGTGCATGCATGTATAATACCCGTAGCTCTCTTAATGTAAATAGCGCTGCTTGATCCCAAGAACGGTGTCGGAGTGTGTGCGATCGGACACGGTCATAATGGTGAATGTAACGCGTTTCGGCGACAGTTGTTTGTCATATTGATGGGGTTTGAGTAAGAATGTCAATTTACCTTGACTTGTGGGGATCTGACACGTTACGTATTCATGCTGCGTATTCCCTCGTCCCATCACCGAATTCCCCACTCTCCTCTCTTCCGGCGTCGTCGTATGTCCCGACTCTCCCTCCGGAAAATAAAAATTCCCTACGGCGAAACGGGCAGAACTCTGAATTCCCGATAATCAATCTATCTGGAGCCGAAAAGCAGCGAACGGCGCCAGTCTGGTTCCGTTTCGAGGATCGATCGATCCTTCTGATGGAAACGGGCGCATTCCCAGCCTTCCATGATTCATCATCGGCCGTGGAGATCAAATGCATGGCTGATGATCACCAACCGTCTAGCAAAGTCGCTTGCACTTATTCGCTCTCCCATTTATTCAAAACCAGGTTCGAGCGTCCTGTTTGTTGTCCCATATTTTGCCATGTCGCATACCGCTGTTTGTTCGAGTGGAGCGAAGCCTTTTATGTATTGATTGGTTTCAGACGGTCCCGCGCCCTTGCAGCTCTGAGACGGAAAAAAGGTCGGTCGCGTCCTCCTTCATCGGAATTGTGATGCCAGCTGCGGTCAGTAACTTTGGTGCAGTCGCCTTGCTGACCGTAATGCGATGCCAATGGCTTCAACCATGCACGGCCCTGCCACCGCCTGGGTCGATTCTTGCTTTGTGCGGGTCCAACCATGAAACGGAGCTTATTGTCCAAGCGGGTCAGCGGGCGTGCCACTCGTCCACCTAGGCGGTCCACACGGGTCCACTCTCGCCCACCATACGCCACAAGCGTGCGTGG
Organism: Nevesoporus exiguus; assembly: GCA_038089155.1. Taxonomy (NCBI): domain Eukaryota; kingdom Fungi; phylum Basidiomycota; class Agaricomycetes; order Boletales; family Boletaceae; genus Nevesoporus; species Nevesoporus exiguus. The sequence continues at coordinate 21,842 of JBBPKI010000442.1, forward strand.
ACTTGCGTGTTGGACCACCCAGAGAGCCTACAAATTCTGGGTCATGTTATCCACTCAGACAGGGCCAATCCCACCAGTTCTATTTCCGTTTCCCGCATGCCTTCAGCAGAGTCTACGCGTCCAGTGTCCTTCGTGCCACGTCGTTTCGCGTCAGGCACGTTTCCCGTCTCGAGAGATTACAATCTGAGACAGATGCTGTACAACTACTCTCATTCGGAAGGCAGGAACGGTTCGGTAGCTGATCTGTCTGACGAGGTCATTCCTTCATTCCCATTTAGTGACGTTCCCGTGTACGCGGACTCGGTAGATATCCAAAGTAGGTTGTATCCCGGCGTGTCGACATGTTCGCTCACACGATGTCCAGCGCTGGCGTTTCATGATTTTTGGGGATGCCTCCTGACACCAGACAATGTGGCTGCCCGCATCGGTACGGACGATCTCCGCTATCATGCCTGGGTGGCGGCCAAGCGGGTCGTCGAGTCTGGCGTGTAAGCATCGCTTGTTCACGTGACGTCCTTCTTACCGTTCCTCGACGATACGCTAGAATCAAGCTTACTGACAAGGAAGCACTCATACGAGCGGCGATGGACCAGTTTGTGAGTCCAGCTTCCCAAATACTTCGACGCGACGTTAAATGTGCCTTTGTAGATGGTCGAGCTGGGCATGGTGATACTTGACCTGTGCCCAGGCCCGCTCGTCCTCTTCGTCGATCCGCGTCTCCAAGATGACGCGGAACAGATGGTTTCGAGGGCCAAAGCGATGGTGGCCAGGTTCGATGAAGCCCAAGTGCGGCGATGGCGAATCTTTGTCACAGTTCGTGGTCTCATCTATACTGTCCGTTGCCAGGTTGGAGTTCATTTCTTGGTAGCTGCCTGCCACTGAAGAAGGTATCTCTGCTGCTCGAGAGCTCACCAACCGACACAGCATCCAGACCCATTTGTCCCTCGTGTCGTGCCTTGCGCATGCTTCTGCGTGTATCGAGGCGGGCGCGAGCATGGTGAGCATGAGTGTTGAGCCAGTACGCTGCATGTATGCGTTTGTTTTCGGAGCGATTGACGATATTGCATCTAGGTCATGGAGTGGTTCGAACGACAGTACGGTACCCAGGCAGGACGCCGTATTTCCCGAGATCACCCGGGAATCGAGGCGATACAGTCTTGCGCCACGTTTGTACGTAGTCACGGGCTTAACACAACTCTACTCATGACCAATGTCCGAGAGGTAAGCTAACGGTCCCGTCGTACCGCCCTTGTTTTTGACATCTTTGGCAAGTGGTCCGAGCTGAAGCAGTTAAGCGGCATTGGTGCGGCGGCTCTCAGAAAAGAACAGCTCGACGAGATTCCGATGCAACGATTATCGACGTGGTATCCACGACCGGGCGATCAGTCACCTGCGACTCTCCGTGCTCTGCAGGCAGAGTATCCGTCGCACTATCTGGATTCGAAGAAGGGCTTCCTCGCGTCGGTCTCCGCCGAATGTCGAAGCTTGGTCTCGGCTGTGCTCTTTGTGCGTTTGGGCAAGATGGCCCACTATATGGAAACGATCGAAAAGGCCGTGTGGTACGAAATTAAACGGCGTATTCATCTAGAGACGATCCCCCTTGAATACCTCTATCGTCGCCCTCCTCTCCCGACTGAGACGCTCCTTACCGAGACGCGATCATCCCGCAAGTCAACATCTGGCAGGTCCAGGTCCAGTTCCTCTAAACGGTCCAAGTCAAGATCCCGGCGCAGTTCCCGACAGGACGGCGAACCCGAACAGAAGCAAACAATGGTCGAGGGTGTCGACTGCTTTTGATATTATCCATCCCACCGACTCCACACGTTCCTTTCCTTGCATATTCCCTCTTTTAAACCGTACATCGTACACACGAGCGTATACAACCCCATATGTATGTATCACCGTGCCAATTATTGTAACCTGACTCTGTACCCCATAAGGGGTCTGTATCTCCGTTTGCCTAAACGTGAGTCTTGAAAAGACGGTCTGCCATCCCAAACGTTCCTTGCGTCGATGTCTTGTCTGATCCGGCGGCAAACCCCTATCCGCCAAGGACGAGTCAGTCAACGCGACAGTCTGACAGGTCTGATCGTGATGTATCATCCATCATCATGATCAGATGTGGTTGCGGATCGCGGCGAATCAGGTCCTCCTCGTCCCTCGCCGTCAGGTTCCCTAGGACGTTCACAACGCTCTCCATGAAAAAGTACATATTCACGTCCACGTTCACAC
>JBBPKI010000443.1:0-24020 GCA_038089155.1 Nevesoporus exiguus
CGTCATCATACTGGGTTTTGAGTGAGGCCATGCGAGAGGAAATGCGGCTCAGAACTTGTGCTGCTTTGTGCTCGGTCTGCAACCTGACTTCATGGGTAGGCTGGGCTCTGGACAGGAGTGAATAGAGGGCTATCTCATAGCGCTCGATTTCTTCGTGGGCTTGTCGTTGGCTTTCGATGACGGAGTCCATGGGCTTTCTTTGCAAAGCACGAACAGAATCCCATTCAGGATGTTGGGCCACTTTCAAACTCCGCCGCCGCCTCGGTCTCTCTGCTACTCCACAAAAACTCGACGAAAATGACTGGAATCAATACCGGGGACGAAGTAAGGTCGTTGTTGACGCTGTCTGGCGCGGCGTTGACGTGTTTGTTCAGAAACTCGTATTCGAATCCTCTGAAGCTGTCTCGGTCGTGTCGACTTTTGACGACCTTAACTTGAAGGAGGACCTTCTTCGAGGAATTTACGCTTACAGTCTGTCTCTGCGTCAGCTCTCTCTCTATGATCTCATCTTCCTCCAGACTTTGAAAAGCCCTCTGCCATTCAACAACGGGCCATATTACCCATCACTCAAGGACGCGACGTCATCGCTCAAGCGCAGTCGGGAACCGGTAAAACTGCAACCTTCTCGATATCCATCCTCCAGTCCATCGACGTTTCTGTACGCGAGACCCAGGCACTTGTTCTCTCACCGACGAGAGAACTTGCTACTCAAATCCAATCTGTTGTCCTTGCCCTGGGTGACTACATGAATGTCCAATGTCACGCTTGCATTGGAGGGACATCCATTGGGGAGGACATTCGAAAGCTCGAGTATGGGCAACATGTCGTGTCGGGCACTCCAGGCCGTGTTTTTGATATGATTCGCCGGCGAGCTCTCCGGACGCGCAACATCAAGATGCTCGTCCTTGATGAAGCAGATGAGCTGCTGAATAAAGGATTCAAGGATCAAATATACGACGTTTATCGCTACCTTCCTCCAGCAACACAAGTCGTCTTGTTAAGCGCCACGCTTCCGTACGACGTGTTGGAGATGACGACTAAATTCATGACGGATCCTATTCGAATCCTCGTCAAGCGTGACGAATTAACACTCGAAGGCATTAAACAGTTCTTCGTCGCTGTAGAACAGGAAGACTGGAAATTCGACACACTATGTGATCTGTATGACACACTCACCATCACTCAGGCCGTGATTTTCTGTAACACGCGGCGAAAGGTTCGAGTCTCCTGACCGAGAGGATGCTATGTAACTACGCTTATCATTTTGCCAGGTTGATTGGTTAACGGAGAAGATGAGGGCTGCTAACTTCACCGTTTCTTCAATGCACGGTGAGATGGTACAGAAAGAGAGAGACGCCATTATGGCAGAGTTCCGCGGGGGAACATCGTAAGTCGTAACCCTCTGTATATGGAGATTGTTGTAAAAAGCGTTGCAGCCGCGTGCTTATTACAACTGACGTGTGGGCTCGAGGGATCGATGTTCAACAGGTCTCACTCGTCATCAACTACGACCTCCCAGCGTAATTGCTTTTCCCTCGACGTTTCGCACATTTCTAATCGCGTCCTTCACAGCAATCGTGAGAACTACATACATCGAATTGGCCGTTCAGGGCGATTTGGCAGGAAGGGTGTTGCTATCAACGTACGTAGCATCCACCTATCCTCTTGGACAATTTCTCACGTAGGGTTCCTTAGTTCGTCACGGTTGAGGACGTACGCATCCTCCGTGACATCGGTAAGTCCAAAACATCCTGTTACCCGGCTGTTGCATTCATACCTTTATGCAGAACAATTCTACAGTACCCAGATAGTAAGTTACAACTTTATCAAAATGAGCTACCCTCATTATACATTTCAGGATGAAATGCCGGTCAACGCTGCGGAACTTATCTAGATTGTATTCTTGTCAGGTCGGGTGTGAGAGTCATTCGGCCAAAGGCTTTTACCTGTTTGATGGTGCTCGCTTGTTTCTGTTGTGTAGTTTCGATGTTCTTTTATCGCCGCAGTGTTGGCATTCCTTTATATTCCTGTTGTCCGTTAATTGTGTCGAGCACCTTTGTCTTTGTTGGGAAGCCACCAGGGTCGAGGCCAAAAGGTGCCTATGCCAGTCGACGCACTTCGTCAAAGGGTTCTTCAAACTGAAGCGGGAGGTATTCCACGTGGAACCAATAGCAAGCGACTCGCAAGGTAGTGGTATCGATAGTATGAACAATTCATTTGAGCCTAGATTCCTGGGCTCGTTCTCCCACTTAGGCGGCTCCGGTAGCTAGACGGCGAAGCAAAACATCCGGTGATATCCGCATTTAAATAGAAGTATAAAGATGTGGCCACGAAACCGGTGATCGGATGAAGTTTGGTCGGGGGGTCGAACGCTTAGGCGAGGGCTGCGTGAAACTGACCAGTGCTGGCGGACATTGGAACTGGCCGTGAAGACAGCATAGAAAGGGAAGAATTCTCTATGGGTCGCCGATTGTTTCGATCCTCACTGCCTTCGGAACCTGTTTCGCGCCTTGTGCATGGAAGCGAGGGTATGTGAAGCGAGCGGGGTAAGTCATGCGGGATAAAGTCGTCCGTGGAGGCTTAATCGGAATTCCACGGAGTGGCCTCTGCGGCCCAAGCATCCTGGGCGTGGCGGAGACTACCATCCCACTAAGCAGCGCGATAGGGAGTTCTATTTTTCGTCCCAACATCTCCGGAAGGCGACGTCGAAATGGAAGAAACGCTCAGTCCCCTCGGACTCTCCCACTAGGCAAATTGCCCTCAGGTAAAGAATTTTCTAGGAAGTATGTGAATTTCTCTGAATCAGTCCGACTCACATATCCGTGAGTCGGACAGCACCCGACGGAAATCGTTCCCCGGTGTTCCAGATTGATGAAACTGATAGATCATGATCCAGGCTGCTGAATGAACCTGCCTGTCCTTCGCAGGGTTATCACCCAAGGGTTGAAATCGCCAGAGAAAGACACTGAAGGTGGTGACCCTGGAACCTCAATGTGGAACCTGACGCACATTCATTTTCCGTGGTAGCTAGGTTCTGGGCGGCGAACCTGGTTGACGCGGGTGAGTAACGAGGCGAGAACGCAGTTGGTCATGATAAGCACCCTGAAACAGCGACAAAGATCTGCAGGGATCTACGTCACTGTCTTTTCCACATACCTGAGTTTCATCCTCGTAGTATAAATCCGAAATGTCAATCGGATTCGTAAACGGAGAGACCGGATCATAATTGAGACAGGCTCGCAAGTGATCATGGCCCGTGTGGCGAGCAGCAGCACGACGGAATCAGAATTCCTTCGCAAGATGAAGTACATACTACTGGTGAACTTGTCGGTCGAGGTTATCTCGGGAAGATTGGTGACCACTTTTAGAGAGTGGTGGTGTGCGAGAAGTGAATAGCATGGTCGCACACAAAGCCGCATCTTCAACTCAATGCCATGTGGTCATCTCCTCTTCATCGGTTCAGTCATCACGCAACAAAGAAAAAAGAAGGTATTCACGGAGGAATTGTTTCGATTTCTTCACATGCTCAAATATTTCGACTTGGGCGGTGAGACCATTCGCTCGGAATGGGTGCCAGTGAATGGTGATACCTGTTTCAGTATGACCCTCTTCGTGGATGCGTTATGGAAGTGTTGCCTTCCGACGAGTTTCAAAGACATGGGCGTTTCCGGCAACAACATCCGTAGGTGCTAGCCATGGCCCATTGCCGCCATCCGGATCCGCCGCTCCAGGTCGTGCGACTGTCTTTGAATTGGTTGTCATATTGCCACAGGATGGATGACGTGAACAAACCCTCTTGCCTAGCTATCCCCATGTCGGGCATGTAGACGACCTCGTGTAAGCAGGTGAGAGAACCATGTCTCGAGGTATAAAGACGACGGGCGCGCATGCCACCCTCTCACTCGGCGTCAATATGTGTTACTGGAGAAGGTGCGCAATATGTTAACCCCGCATTGCTGGGTCTCACGTCTTTTTCAACGTGAAGGGTGCGGAACACTTATAGATTGTGAGTCTGCATTCCCTATGACAAAAGCACACTCTAAGCCAACCTTTCACAGGTGCGGACATGTTGTGACCCTAGTAAGACGCCACTCCTTTTGTTTGTTGATTGCCGCTCATCATGGTTTTGAGCAGCCAGATGAAGAAGTGGGTTGCCTAACGCGCTGATGAGATGCGGCTAATGCTCTCCAGATCAAGTGTGATCTTCGTAGCTGCAAGTTTAGTCCCAAGCATCCCCAAAGTTGTGTTCCACCACAATGCACCAAAACATGTTGGCAATAGTAGGCGGTTTATCTGCATTTGGGGTCTGTAGCACTCACCGATACCGCCCAACCAAGTCACCAATACCCACAGCAATATGGTGCGCGATACATTCATTTCCAGAGCTCATGGATGACCATTATCCAATCCAGCGCCACAAATAGACAAGAAATGCCCCAAGTGCAGTGGGTTGGGCTGATTGTCGAGGCGCTGTTACGTGGGACAATCTGCTGCCCTCTCGAACGAGCGCGACGGACGTTGCATCCACCTAGAATCTTTTCTGAGCATTCTGTAGAACAATGCATGCTCTCGAATTAAAGGAGCACTTATTGTCCATACGGGTATGGTGGGATGCGACGTGAATAGCAATGGCTAGAGAGTACAGGTACGTCAATGAAACATAAGTTAGTCATCTCCGATGTTGTGCTTTTTCTTGAGCTGCGCAAGCTCTTCTTCTCTCCGCGCCAAGTCAGCCTTCGCTGCCGCTGCATCTTGTTTTGCGGGCATGTGGTAGAGAACGACAATATAGCGTTCTTGCAAATGAAAGCCGTTCAAGTGATCGAGTGCATTCTTTGCCTGTATGACGAGTTAGAGTAACCCACGCATAAATAGCCTCGCTGCTCACGTCCATGACATCGTCGAATACAACGAACGCTGTGCCTTTTGTCTTTGGTTCGTTTCCAATACGAATCTGCCTGATACTCCCGTAGCGACCAAAGAGGTCATAGAGATCTTCACCAGTGATCTGGTAGTTGAGATTCTTGACAAAAAGAATGCGGTTCGCGCCGGGGGGAAGCTTGGACTAGATGGGTGGCTGAGATGAGTAGCAAAGGAGTAGGCGAGAGACGCGCACTGTCGGGCGGAGAGCAGCCATCGCCGTTGTGAGTGACGGTCTCGTACAGGCGTTCGACCTTTTGATTATATAATCTACGCTTGTGAGTGCTAGTGCTATGATCTAGTAACACTACCTCATCACGATGGCGCACTCGCTAACCGCTCAACGATGGCGCACCCATTCCCCCCTCTCACACACACCACTGTGCCGGCTTCCGTATCTTCTGCGTCAGGCACAATGCACCTGATGTCCTCCTCACGAGGACAGGGACATTCCGAGGGCCGGGCAACGCAGACCAGACTATCCGGACACAAATACGACGAGCATGAGACTGCAGGACCGTATGAATGTCGCATTCGACAAGCCAATATAATCCGCACGAACCTGTTTCGGCGTGCGCTGCCCATTGTGAGGTTGCATGTGGAGGCTGCTGCTCTCCTTGCTGTTGTCCCTGATGATTTCCGAACATGTGGTCGAAAAATCCAAACTGCGCCGTCGCGACAGACAGCAGCGATGCGAAGAGAATTACGCTGGTAACAAGCAGCCTCATTTCAGCTCGGTGTAGGCTCGACGTGGACAGATTCGGCGTGAATTTGGTGTTTGGGTACAAACAATGGTAAATGTTCGGGGCATCAGGATGGAATGGCACCCCAGCGAGCATAAATGACACAGGTGTATTCTTGTATATCCAATCTAACATAACATTATCGTCTCATAGGAGACGGTACAAATCAAGTAGCAACATATGATAACATGAACATCATAATCCGTAGATTCGCCGTAACACCCTCACCTTCTCCAAAATCAAAAAAGCATAGACCCTCCACCGTTCCTATCGCCTTCCGATCCCTTCTCCACTTCTTGAACAAGGTGAGAGACTCTCAAACGCGCAAAAGCCCGCAATCCACTACCGTAAGGCCTGGCGTGTGGAGAAGGGGATCCGTTCATGATGAATAACCGCCTTCTTTGTTTGCGCGGACGTCGTGAGACGGGACGCATTCGAATTACTGAGACCAGATGAAAGACGTTTCTTTGAAGAGAGCTTCTTCGTCCTCTTGAGTGGCACGTTCTCTTTGTCTTCTTCGAATTTGTCGGTCAGAGTGCCACCATCAAGCGGCAATATCGCTCGGGAAATGGGGGGGCCTCGTCGATGCTCGTTGTCTCGAAAGATATCAAAACCGGGGTAGTGACTAGATTGTGGGTTGGTAGACGATTCGATCGTCAGGTTAGGGTAGAGTTCACGGGAGGGCGAACACGGCTGCGACGACAAAGGGGAGGAAATTCCCTGAGAATGCCCATAATTCCGAGTACGCCTAGCGTGAGGATTAGGTTGATGTACAGGAATCGAAGAAGGAACTATACCCATTCCCGAGGCGTGACGGCCTGATTGGAGTCGCTGCATGCACATTGGAGAGCACAAAGGGCACAGGATGAGAGTGAGGAGGTATGGTGACGCTGTTGGAAAGCATGACGCCTTCTGCATCGAAGACACGGCGCTTAGCAGGGTTAAGAGGGGTAGTCCGAGATGGAGACAATGGACGTTTGTGGTTTCGTGGCGTTTTGCTTACAGAAACAATGCCTGGTGTAAGGAATTGCTCTAATGAAAGTTCATGAAGTGGCATGCGGTGAGGGGTTACCATGACGGTCAGCGATGAAGATTGTGGGTGTAAACGGGATCAGAACGAAGATAGAGATCAGCGGACCGCCGACATCACCCTGGCCTCGAGGCAGAATTTGTGAGACAGCAAAAAATTGCTAGCACGCCACAATAACCACAAACAAACGGGTCATAGATGACTAAGCTACTCGACTACATCAGGCAATAGGCATGACCACATCAAATACCCCTGTGCCCGTTAGGTTGGGTCGACCAAGCACAATGTTGCCAGAGGGTGTCGAGAGGTCATCAAAGTCACCAAATAACGTTGCTTCAGATAAGAAAGTGGCCGTGGTCTCATAGGACGCCTTAAGCAGTGGAGACGGGTTCGTCGATAGTCCTTTGCGGTTGAAGGGCTTGTATCCGCCATCAAAGGTCTGTTGTCCGCCAACCCAGTGAATACACGACCAAAGCCCGTATTTGTGTGCTCACCATGTAATCAGCAATCAACTCAAGATGTCTTATGTCGACATCTATCTTATAGGCACCAAATACTCCCCCAACTTCGCGCAAGATGGCGGCACGTGCCATCTCTACGCCGTAAGTCTTCAGAATAGAGTAAATATTGTTGGAGTAGATGGTATCGTAGTCGATAATACTGTCGCCTGCTCCATTTGCAAATTGCCAAATGCCACGAAAATTCGATCCGTTGGTGGTAAGCTACATCCCAAGGTTTTAGAGTTCTTCCAGACCAACGGTGCGACAAACCTGGACAATCCCTTTCTCCTCCGCGTGTTTGAAACAATCTATGATGTTTGGAATCTCACGGATCACAGTCTTGCGACAGGCGCGCTCTATGATCCCGACCAAGAGAAGTTTTGGGAAATCGGCAGAAAACTAAATCGCTGGTTAGACATCAGTAGTGACTAGTGGTAATACTCACTTCGAGCTTGAATGAACATGTCGATTCCGAAAACTTGAAGTCTAGGGCCTGGGGGAAGGTGTCGACGAACTTGTCCGCGATGACTTCCACCTGTTCACAAAAGTTGGCAGGACCTGCCTGGCCGCGAGTTTCTTCAGCGTCGGCTTTGCCTTCTCCTTCAGAGGCATATGCAGCTTCTACCGCAGCGTCGTCGAATTGCTCTTCATCCTCATCGTCCTCATAGGAGGCCTGTTCTTCTCTCTGACGGGTGCGCCTAACGCTATCGCCATCGGTGTCCCCTCGTTCGCTTTCCACATCCCCGGCCTTCTCAACAGATCCCTCATCGTTGGCATCTGCGTCAGTCTCTCCAACAACTGGTTCCTTCCTTGCCTTCCCTTTGCCAAGTTGTGACATTTGACTTCTGAGGTCAGCGTCAAGTCTCTTCATTTCTAGCAGTATCTCCCGTTTCAATGTCGAGGGAAAGCGAGCTCCGAACACGGCAAGGATTTCAACCGCACTGACATCATATTCTTCAACGTACTCCTCTTCCGGGTAAAACGAGAGGTCAATAGAGAATTCTGTCTGGCGCGCATCACCTTGAACCCTCAGACATTCCTTGACGGCAACTTTGTCAATGACTTGTGAAAGGATCAGCTTGCCGGCTCTCTTGCAAAAGGTTGTTATGTCGGAATCTGAAGCGCCGGGCACGACGTCCATGATCATCGATGGGGTTTTAGGCTTTTGAGAGGCCGTCATTACTATTTCTCTTAGGCGAGGAATGCCCAAAGTAACATTCGCAGCGCCATGACCTACAAAGTGGATGGGTAAAACTATAGATCAGTGAGAATATCACTTGCCAGCGAAGTGAAAGGTGTTCAAGGTCATTTGCGTCGAAGGCTCGCCGATTCTACGGACGGACGGTAAGTGCATCAAAACATGTCACGAAAAGGATATACCCTTGGGAGGCTAGTAGGCCAACTGCTTCTCCAGGCTCAACAAGGCTTCTCAAATACTTAACGTTCATCAATAGGCGGAAGTATCGGGGTTTCATTGGATGGTATCTCCGCTTAACCACTGACTCCTCGCCCGAGGTCTTGGACTTGATGGTCGAAGGGTTGGAGTCCAGATAAGCATTAATGGACTCGGCAAACTTTTCTGAGGTACTTCCAAGATAGCGAGAAGGACTGAACAAGTCAAGAGCGGGAGCCATCTCCTCGCGCGGAGCCGGTGCATATCTACTCGCGCGCACCTTGGACTTCTTCAGCACCTTCTTCATATAAGCCGCTGCATCTTCATCATTGATTGTACCAGCGATATTCTTCGGTTGGTATAGGTTAAGCAGAGTATTTTGGTTTTCCGCCACAAATTTAAACTGGAAAAGATGCTTCTGCTTGGTAACATCAAGACCATCACCACCATACACAAATTGGTATACAGAAGAATCGCTGCCACGGACAGTGTGGTCATAGTGGACACGGACTCCCTCCAAATGTTTGATGAGGCAGCGTTGCAGGTACCCTGAGCGAGACGTCTTTACAGCCGTGTCAATAAGGCCCTCTCGACCAGCCATGCAGTGGAAGTAAAATTCTTGCGGTTTGACACCCGTCAGGAATCGACTCGCTACGTATCCACCAGCGATTGCTTTCGTTTCGAACGATCTGAACGATGGTAGTGTTTTGCCGCTGACCATGACGGGTACCCGTCGACCCTCTAATTCCTGTTGACCCAGAGCGCAGGATATCTGCTGAGCGTTGACCGCGCTACCCTTGGCACCAGACTGCGTCATTGCCTGCATGTGGTTGTGAGGAAACTTGCGTAGTAACCCGAAGGGTATGCAGGCATCAGCGATCGATTTCGTGAGTTTTGCAAGCTTGCTTTTTACGGTCACATCGAGACCTGCCATTTTGCTATCGTCCCGAAGGACGTCTTCGAGAAGAGATGTAAGGGCAACAGGAACATCCACTTTTTCTATTTTGGATAATGAAGGGAAGTTTTCGATGGCACCTTCTGTGCCGAGGTTGGTGTTCTTGTGCAGGATGTTAGTTCGGTTTCGATCGCCATCGGGAGTCAACACTAGGTCATCCATGCGACAAGTAAATGCCCGGTGCTGCAAGAATTTTGTAAACAAACGGCTAAGGATCCCAAGCAGTTGACCCGCGACGGTCGCTCCATATAGCTCATGCACGGAGTGGACGAGTCCGTAGTCTGAGGCACCAAAGGCTGATTTGTCGAGAACACCACGGAGTAGTTCACCGTCAAGGAAGACAATCTTATCTTCCGAGGACTGTTTTCCCCAGAGAATTCCCGGAACTTTGGAGATAGACTCTGAGTTCAATCCCTGGGCGTTGGTGGGCATGATATTTAAGAGTACAGTAGAAATCTAGTGTCTATAATTAAGTAAAGCCAAAGACGATGTAAGAAACGACGCACTACTTGTTTCCCTGTCCAAAGGGGCTTTGGCACCCATATGGCGGGGGGAAGGGTCTTAATAAGATCAGAAGCCGATTCACCACTTTCCGGTCGGAGAGCCCCGTAGAGTAGTTGGAAATACTCGTCCCTTGAGAGGAAGGTATCCTGGCATGTCATCCACACACCGGCAACAACATGATCCTGTATTAAACCTCGGAGAGGTCTCCCAGATGTTGGCACTAGGTATTGATTGTCCGTATTAGCAATAAATCTGGCCTCGGCTTGAGCCACCGGGTTCTCTGGAAAAAATCATGAGAAGTTGGAAAACAGCACTGCCGGATGACGTACGAGGGAAATGGATGTTCATCTCTGGGACAGGTTAGCGGCTTAGGAGGTAATTGGATAGGATACATTTACCGTCGCCATCGAAGTCAGCTTGCAAGAAGATAGGTGAGCGACAACTATACAAGAACTCCGAACATGAACATACCGTTATAAGAATTACTACACGGGAAAAGTTAATCGAAAATCCTAACAAAAGGGCGAAGGGTACCAACCAGTTTGCGTAATGCATGCGTATCGTCTTCTCGCCTTGAAGGATGCGGGCTCTGTGGCACATCATACTTGGCTTATGTAGTGTAGGTTGTCGATTCAGGATCAAGATATCACCGTCTTGCAGATGGCGATACACCTTCTTATTGATGGATGGAGTTTTTGTCGAAAGACCATTGTGTCTACCATTGGTCGCGTCCTGTGGTGTCAAAAGCATATCGGCAATGGCCTGACGCTGTTCTTTCGACATTTTATCCTGGGGTAAGGTTGAAGCTTAGAAGACCTGAAACCTGCCAGAGGGAGGAGATCACCAATGACTGCAGGCGTCCATCTTCAAACTCCACCATAGTTGCACCAGGATGATTTCTTGGTCCGTTTATCACCCATTGACGACACTGGTGGACATTCAATGGGGTGACAGGTTCTGGATAGGTCAGCTTCCTGGCGAAAACAGGTGGAATACCAATTTCGTTTGGTTCGATGTTAACGTCAGGAGAAATGACCGAACGCGCAGCATAATTGACACGTTTCCCCTATATAAGCCCGCTAAATTGGTATCGAGATAAGGAACTTTATAACAGACCATCATATGTTTCCGGAATAGCCCTTCCTTCTTCTCAAGACCCTGCTTTATGCCGGGGGGTGGCAACTTTCCCTGGCGAAATGGCTGAGGATTTTTGTTGCTGTCGAGGAAGCTGTTAACGTCGGCTTGTAGCTGTATCAGAGCTTCGAGAAGCGACCCCAACGAACGTCTGCGCGAAACCTCCGCAGTAGAGGTTTTCGCAGATGCGGCAGCCAGTTCAGCATTCAGATCGCGTAAATGATATGATGTATTAAGAACTCTGGCTAAGAGCTCATTCTGAGGATTCTCAAAGAGTGTTTCCCCCATTTTTGCCGGGGGTCGAAACCGCGTTGGCGGTACTAGCAGCACTTCCATGAAGAACATGTCAGGGGAGGCTAATGATAGACCATGACGTGAAAGAGGAGCAAAGGGACCGTGTCGACCAAACAGAAGAGAGCAAATGACAGGGCAGTTTTCGAATAGTCTGCGAAGGTGGGCACGGCATTCCTCTGGGGCCATGACTCTTTCGTTACGTCCGCGTGATGTTTTGACTTTTCCACTGGCCGACTTTGGCAGCGTCTCTTTCGGAGATTGAGATTGGATTTCCTCTGCATCCCCATCTGAGTAGGCCAACTCTCCTTCAGGTTCCGAGTTCGAGGTATCGTCAAGGTCGTCAAGTATTTCATCGTCCAAGTTTGCAGGGTAGCCTGCGGCTGCTCGCTGTTGGGCAAGCAATATATCTGGGCGTCTGAGACCGATGGCCTTATGTCGATATTTTTGCTTCGTGGAGAGATCGTATTCGATAATCTTAGTGAAGCCTTCCTTGCGGAACGTGTACCCGTGTCTATGACACTAGCGTCAAGGAAGGGACGTGGCGCAAAAGGGGGTGCTTACGCCCCACAGCTGTGGCATGTTTTTGAGATAGCTATCCTTATAAAATCCAGGATAACCTCTTTCCTTGCCTGATAGACAAGTTCATTCTTGTAGTGATCACGTTTGCTGCTCGATGCACGAGCAAGATGGATAGCGACGTATAAGTCGAGACGCTTTTCGAATTCCTCAACGGTTTCATCTCTGCTATCTTCAGCACTGTCGACACCCGACAATTTTATGTGAATATCATCAACACCATGTGCAGCCTCGAGGAGACCATACTCCATCAGCCGTAGTTTAGCAACGTACTTACACACCTAAACTCCAAACGGCCCCATCAGCCTGAACAAATCATAATAGAAAGGAGATCACTCTCACCGTGGACCGAACGACCTTAAACCTATGGCAGAACAAACAAGTCCCTCGAAGGACGTTATACATGTTCGTCATAAACAGAGGATGGTAAACAGGGGAGGGCAGCTCGATGTGACCATAATGTCCGGGGCAAGTAAAATAATTCAGATGACATGTTGCACAGCTGCACAGAAACAATTGTTACGGGATCAAATCCAAGAGTGAGATAGCTTACATGTCCTGCCGGTCACATGGCCCAAGAGCTGGATCATACAAACCGCCCGCATTGGGCCGATTCAGGTCGTCGAGAAGAACCGGGTTTACTATCTGCTTGACGGATATCCTGCGGATGTCCTCTGTGCACAGGAATGAGAATGATATGCTCGAGACCGTAGAGGGTACCGGGACAGCGACGTTCATGTTGGGGAGTGAAGGCTCGCAATGTTCGCCTGCCTACTCCAGCCTATACCAGTAGTAAAACGTTCAAGCTTATCGACTTAGTTGTGCTGGCAGTAAGACGTTGATAAACTTTTTTGCTCAAGTACGCTACATTTGGTCATTCTCCCAACCGCTCATCACGTGAGAGGTTCGAAGCGTACTGTCACTAGAAGCCCGATGGTATCCTAGCTCAACGTTCCGCTCCGCTTCACCCCTACCCTACTTTTTCCAGACTTGGTCTTCTGAGCTTCACTTACCAGCTCCGCAATCAGCCTATTGTACGTCTCTGAGTCCTGCTGCAATGCATCGCGCGTTTGAAGAAGGTACGTCAGAAGTGAAGACGTATTGGTTGTCTCTAGACGTAAGTCTGCGAGATATTTGTCAAGCTTGGTCAACGGTAACAGGTTTAATTGGTCTGCAAAAAGGTTATAATACTTGCTGGGATGACGAATGCGACGTCTTACCTGTGTCGAGTTTCAGAAGATCGTCTATTTTCTTTACGTCTAATTCTGGTCTGGGGCCGAGGCTTAACTGCATGACTGTCGAAGATCCAGAACGTGCAGACGGTTGAGGCGTATTTGAGCGCGACTCTGCTCGAGAATTACTCCGCGATGGGGGGAAACTCCGGAGCGGACCGTTTGCGGCTCCTGGAGGAGCTGACACGGGCCGAGTAGAAATATGAAGAGGCGGAAGATGCTTAGCGGTAGCCTGGGGAAATATTTCATCCAGGTTCACAGGAAGTCCAAGGGCAATCAAATGTTGCTGTCGTATACGAGACCGTACCCAACTGATTGGTTCTATGAGTGGAGGAGAATTCAGTAGTGATGAATACAACTCGCGGCTATATTGCACGTGTGAGCGGAACGAGATGGAAAAACAGCGAGCTGCGCACCTTGTCGAGGCAATGAGTATCTGACCAATACCCTCGACTTGTCTGATACCTTCGTCACGGGTCAAACTGGCCAGCTTGTCAGGCCAGACCGGGCCTAGAATTTCCTCCATCTGTATATTTAAGTCCTGGGCAGAAGGTAGTGGGCATAGACGGAGGGGACCCCAGCTCAGCTGAGACGACGCTGGTCGTTGAGTCTCCTCGCTAAACGATGTATCTTCGAAAGTAAAATTAACATCTGGGCCACCTGCCTCACCAAAGTCCCCGAAGTCCGCAAAGTCATCATCGTGCGCGAGGGACGGTGATTTGGATTCTAGCGGGGTGTGGAAGTCATCAAAATCATCGAGTTGGTCGTGAGATGTGGCAGGAGAGGAAGGGGCCAATGATGGTGGTGGGAGTGGAGACAACAGTGAAGATGCTGGCGCAGGTAGACCCCATACTGACGAATCGAAGCTGAAATCATCGCCTAAGGATTGCATCGCACCAGTTGCTTGCTATCTCGAGCGAGGAACAAAGAATTGTATATGTCGTGTGGCAGGCAGCGTTTGCGAGGCGCCAGGTATCCTTCAGAGGACCTCAGAGGGCGGGTTCAAGTTAGAGCGTTGCAGTCACAATTACTTGGACACAGATCCTCATGCCGTCGAACGTCCACACATTCCTATTTTCACCCCAGAACGATATACTACCCCTCACCTCTCGTCGCGTGCATTTGCGGCGGCTCTACGATGCACTCCACCTCAGCATACAACGGGGCGATCTCCACCGCGCTCGCCGAGCATGGTCAATTCTCGCAAGGTGCAAGGAGATCAGCTGGAGAACCTCGTGGATACTTGCAACTGCTCTCTTGGAACGTTCTGCATGCCGAATAGAAAGTAATCAAATCGAGATCGACTACTTGCGGGCGATGATGCTACATTTTCCGGAAGACGTTCGTACGCACTGGAGACATAACACGTTTTGCTAATTGCTTCTCATGGTACAGAGGGAACCAATTCTGTGTGAACTTGTCCACCAGTACATCGTGTCGGGGAGACACAGAGAGGCACTCCACGAACTCGAATTGTTCGGGCTTCAAGTCCTTTATCCCCGAGTTGTTGCTGACATAGTGACCCTAGTTCCCTACCCTCGTTTCCTTATCGTGACAATGCCGTGCTCCATATCTACGCGGGAATGTGCTCCGTCCTTACTTCTCAGCCTGGTTCCGCAAGCGAGGTTGACATGCAATCAGTCGACAGTGAGATGCTTGACCGTGCTCAGATCTTTTTCGAACGCGCCAAGTCACTCGACCCGGAAAACATTATTGTGGATTCATTGCTAGGCATGGTGAGGGTGCTTCTGTCAGATGCTTTATCGCTCCTTGAACTTATATTCTGCGGGAAGACCCAGAATCTGGCCCAGAATCCAATGGCCCTCTCACAGATCGAAGCCTCCGACGACGAGGCTGATCCGAGGGTGGAGTCTACCCGAGTTAAGAAGTTGCGAACTTGAACTCGACCTGTATAAAGGTCCCAGACATCTATCGCTAATAATGCATAATATATTACTATGACTTGCTTCAGGCATCGGAGTCTGAGGCCAAATCGATGGTAGGCATCTCCTCGCGGTCGGATTCGTCGACTGCCATTGGCGCCAAATATACACTGGGTGTAGGTCCTTTGGAGGGCGTTGGCAATGGCAATCTAGCAGGTATGTCTGGCACGGCTTGTGACGATCGTGCTGCAGGGAGAACAAATGGTGTAGGTACTTCCGGGGAGAGACTGGCCCCAGTGTCACTTGTACTTTGCAGGCACAGCTCAGTGGAGGTCGGCAATGCTTGCTCCTGCGGTGGATTTAGGGGTATCTGTTGATCGGGAGCCCTGGAACTCTGGAACTCTGGTTCGGGGTGAGCTTGTGGCTCAGTGACGACTATGCGAGTCTCCTCGTTGGCGGAAGTCAGACTCAATGACTGACGCATTACTGTTTCTTCCGCGTTTTCTTCCGCGGACGAGAGCGAGAGAGACTCTACGAAGGGTAGCGTTCGGACGTATGGTGGTCGACGAGGATGCAATAGAAGCTCAACACGAGAATGTGATTTATCGCGCGTCGCTAAATTCTGTGCATGTTGTTCAATCATCCGACAAATCCAGTTCAGAATGCATTCACAAACCTCAAAGGTGAATGAACGAAGGACGAGGCCAGCGCCCTTGCTCATGGCGTGCGAGGTTCTTTGCACATTTTCAACACACATATCACGAACTTTTTTGATCACCTTTTCGTGGAAGCTAAGGTCGGACGAAAGAATGGGGGGTGGAATCAAGGGAAGCGACAGAAGGGTAGACAGGAGCGCCCGGTTCGCAAGGGAACGGGTGGAAGGAGCAAGTTCTGCATTCAGCGTACATTGATCCACAACTGGCAATACTGATGAGTAAGCGAACGCGGGTAATAATAATAGTGTCGAAGTGTTTACCATCCAAAACAGCAATTAGCGTGTCGCACTCATTAGTCGTTGCACGCAGAGTGATGTTGCTTGCTGAGAGCACATTGTCCGCTGCATACTCTCGTCCCCTCTTCTTACTTGATCTCAATTGACTGGTGACTGTGTTCGACCCTGCAGGTGGCCGATGAAGGTAGAGAGGCGATAAAAGCAAGATGGCTACTTTCAGAAGACGATTGACCTGGAGTGTGGCACCAACGACGGGGCAAAAGTTGAGCAAGTGGTAGGCACATCGAAGCAATGAGTGCCTCTCTGACCTGTGGTCTACGTAAGTAGTTGTAACTCCAGCAAGTATTCTACGCACCGCTCAGGGCCATTCTCAAGGTGTGATGAGATGATTACGATCAACCTCGACATATGGGGGGCTAGCAGTTCCTGAGCGCTGAGGTGGGGCTCTAACCAGTGCTTGCGCGAAATAAGACACCGGACTCACGTCTGAACTAGGCAGGAGAGTAAACGACAACCTTGCACCCAGATCTGTGGCACCATTGCCGATTCAGCAACCCTGACGTGGGGGTCAACGTGAGTTTGTCCCTAGAGCAGCTTGAGTACACCTTCGGAAGTCATCCAAGAAACCAACCTCATCATCATGACTGCTTGCTAACAAGCACAAGCAAAAAGCTACGAGGCGACCTATTGGCACTCTGACGGGACGATTGACGGGTACTCTACCGTGCCGATGAGATAACGAGGCGCAAATGGTCACGATTCTGACGTTACCTTAAAAGTGCCGTAATCGCACTGATACCACATTTTAGTCTGTAGAAGTGGAGTGCACTTACTGTTAAAGGATTACCAGTAGCTGGTTCGGCGTGCAAAAGAGGACTGGGTGATTTCCCGTCAGGAGAGCGTAAGGACTCCATGGCCTTATGACTCAATTGCGCACTCGCAGGAAATGTTGTTCGCAGAGCTAGCCAAGCAGACCAAGAAAACAACAGCACCTCATCCAAGCAGTTCCGCCATAGGTTGATGCCCCCAACTTTCCCCCCAACGAAGTGTAGGACAGCATAGAGATTAACAGTGACATCGAGAAGGCCATACGTTGTATGTTGTGCAGACCCGGTGAATATCCCATGACACAACATGAATAATCTCTGGCTGAGCGCCTTGTGCAACGAAGGGTAGAGCGGAACTAATTGAGCCAGCATTTGTATGGACGAGGACTAAAAACGATGAGCGAGTAGCTTCCATCAGGATAATGAAACTACCGTGGTGTCTCGATCATTGTGCTTCTCTGCGATTGTTAGAAGTGCCAGGCTGACTTTGGGCACAATAGGAATCGCAACTTGTCTCTGAAACTCAAGATTGTGGGTTGCAGTAGAAAGTACCAAGGTCAGGTATCGCATAGACGCCCTCAAGATAGGAACAGGCTCGGGCCGCTGAAATGAACGATCAGAAGGCAATAAACGTGGATGTTGTAGTTACGAACCGACAAGCATGGAAAGATAATTCCAACCCAGGACTGGGCATTCTCAACGAGCAGAGATTTTGATAGGAATGACATGCGATAGGCAATACATATGGCGGCCCAACGTGCCGCTGGGTCTTTTGAATGCATCAATGAGGTGACACGAGTTATCCATTTTTGCAGGTGCGGAGATTGGGCAAGACAGGATGCTGAAAGGTGGTCCAATATATAAGGAAGGTGAGCGACACTGGACGCATCTGTCACGAGAAACTGGAGCAGAATCTGAAGCTGATGAGGTACATCCATGTACAGAACGAGTTTCTCAAATGGAT
This sequence comes from Nevesoporus exiguus, assembly GCA_038089155.1. Taxonomy (NCBI): domain Eukaryota; kingdom Fungi; phylum Basidiomycota; class Agaricomycetes; order Boletales; family Boletaceae; genus Nevesoporus; species Nevesoporus exiguus. The sequence goes on from JBBPKI010000443.1 coordinate 17,905, forward strand.
GAAGAGTAGCGAGCCGGAGCCTTGTGTTTTCAACACATCAAAACAAAGTCGATGTTGCCCGGGTAGTGGTTTCATTATAAACTGTTCCGTCGGCCACTTGGCTCGGTGCAGCGATGCAACAACTTGACCAGGTCGAGTTCGAGCCCGCAATTGAGGGGCAACTCACGCTTGATACATTCCAGGTTCGCACCAGTGTTCTTTTCCAGGCCTTGCTCACCTCTTTCCTCAGGGGAAGTTTGATGTCAAGGATTTCGTAGGATCAATCTCTGAGAAGTTGATCGCACAGTCAAAGACATCGTCTGGACGTGCGTCTGATCCTTCCAAGCTAGCCTCTGCTATGTGACGCGTCTCCCCACAGCTTTCGACCCGAAGCCTTTCATCCGCACGTTCGAAGCGGCTGTTGATCGTCTGATAGCAATTCGGAAGGATGTGCAGACAAAGACGGAGCAACTAGAAAAAAGCGTCAGGGTATCCGAGCGAGAGTACTCGAAGAAAATGGCTGAATTAAACAAAGGATTCGAAGTATGTTTCATTTCCTTCTTTGTATCTTATGAGTAACCGTGCATCGTTAGGGTGTCGGCTCGTCATTTTCGACAATGGAGAACAAATTGAATGAGGTCGGCCGCACGGCAGTTCGGATAGGTGCGTCAGCTTGCTCTCCGACGCAAGCAATACACTGATGCTGAGCAGGTGAAAAGCTCGAGTCCGTTCACATCGAGCGACAGAGAGCGCAGGCAGCGCATGACCTGATTGACTACTATAACCTATTTTCCCGTGGGGACACATCACGCCTCGACGCTCTCAAGAAGGAAGGTAAAGGAGGTAGACGAGAAGTAGCCGTTATCCTTAGGCGATTGATGACCGTAGCCAAAGAGGTAGACCTTCCAATTGCAGAGAAGGTGCGTTACAATGAAATTCGTGTTGCCCTTCCTGGTATCTAACCCATACGAAGACAAGAGAAAGCATAGACAAGTATTGTGAAAAGTTTGAGAAAGATATGCTTTATCTTTTCGACAAGTGTTACCGCAAAGGCGATCCGAAGATGATGCATGTTTGTCCGATTCTGATCCGATCCCATGTCAACACCATTGTCTTATATTCACACTATAGCATTGTGCTCAGACACTTCTGGATTTTAACGGCGGTACATCTTGTGTGCAAGTGTACGTTAACCAACACGATTTTTTCATTAACAAGATACGGGAGCACGTGGATCGCAGCGATATTTTGTATGTTTTTTTTCTTTTCTTTTCTGGATTCGGTCATAAGTATGTTATAGGTGGAGCACGGTCTCGAACCCGGACGAAAGCCCACCTCGGGCTGAGTCAGGTCTAGCCGAGCTCTTTGGAGAAATTAGGGCAACGGTTGCACAGGAATCCCAAATCGTGCAGGCAGTTTTCCCAAACCCTCCTCTCGTGATGCAGGTATTCCTGCAACGAGTCTTTGCGCAATCAGTTGGCCTTTCTGCATCTTCTACGGTCGGTCTCTGATGTGCTAACATAATTCGTAGATTCAACAATATATCGAGCAACTTTTGAATAAAGGGAGCTCTATTTCAGAGTTGGCATATCTCCGAACACTACAACTCATCCATGTCGAGACTTCTGCCTTGGTTGATGACCTAAAAAAGCACGAATTACCCTCCCTGACTCCCAGCCGATCCTCATCACTCGATGCAGCCGAGCTCCGTACCCCGCTCAGCGATACCCCCTCTGCTACTCACGGCGCTACAACCACGACGGTCTCTGCGATGCTGGAAGCAGCCACGGAGGAATTATTCATGCCATATACTGAAGGACAGAAGTATATCGACCGTGAGAGCAGAAGCCTAACAGATCTTTACGCAAACCTCCTTAGTCATTTTACACAATTTCACGTGAGCCAAATACTATCTTCCCGACCCCTCTGCTGACTCCTACGGCGTGCGAAGATAAAAACACAGAGAGAAAAGGGAAAGACTACCGTGTTTGATCGAATGGTGGACCGCTTGGGAGCCGCCGCCGCTAACACGTCAACGATGACAACGTCTACCACTTCTGCGCAGGCAGCAGCAGCTATCATGCGGTTCGGTAGTATGATGACCGATCGCGCTTACGAGAAGGCTTCTGAGGAACCGACGCGCGAGGAGGATGGTCTCCTCGTCATTGATACGGCGGAGAAAATGTTACGGTGGCATGCCGAGGCTGTCGGGCGATGCGCCGAGCTAAGTGCTTCAAACGATGTGTTGCGTATTCCGACAGCCTGCCAGACGAGGTTCACTCTAACGTTCTCATTCATAGGCCAAAGAACACCTTTACTTTACTGAAAGTGTTAGCCGAGGCAATCGCAACCTTGTATCTCGAGGTTGCTATTGAAACGTGAGTGTTGATGATATATAAACGTGCCCAAGTTTACCCAACACTCAAAGCGCGCACGCCCGTCTCGAGTTTGCAGATGCCAAGGCGGAACCGAACCTTCTGGCACTAGGGGTGATCAACGCCGTTGACCTCATATGTCACCTCTGGCAACACTATGTCAACTTGGCATTGTTCCCGCTGGCAGCCGCGTCCGTAACGATCCGACGCGAAATGTCCGTTTTTAATAACCAGGCAGTTAGTCGCGTCGAAGGTGCCAGCAACAATCTACTGCAACGACTCATTGACGGTAAGCGTCACCAAAACTTTTTCAAATGGCTTCCCACGGCGAGTATTGCCAGCCATCATTGCCTGGTTGTCTTTACAACTCGGAAAACAAAAGAAGAATGATTTTAAGCCTCGGAACGACGATCAATCCTTTGCACGAGTTAACACAGAGCCTTGTGTTGCTTGTTGCGAGATCTTGGAAAAGGTTCGCGATGCTGCACTCCAAAACCTGAGCGGCAAGAATCGCGAGGTCTTCCTCAACGAGATTGGTACTTCGTTCCACAGGTCAGTACACTTTGGCGTGATTTTCGTTTGTGGAGCTAAGCGGATTCAGTCTCCTTTTGGACCACCTTCGCAAGTTTCCCGTCAGCGCGACGGGAGGGCTCATGCTCGCCAAGTGAGTCGATGTTAGTAAGAAGCCCATGCACTTGACCGACGGCAACCAACAGAGATCTCAAGTCATATCAAGACACTGTCACGTCGTTCAACGTTCCGTCTCTTCTCGAACGTTACGAGTTCATCCGACAACTCGGCAATGTCTTCCTCGTTCGGCCTGAAATCCTACGCTCCTATATAACCGAAAATTATCTTGGTCGTATCGATCCATCCCTCCTCAAGCCATATCTAGCGCAGAGGAGCGACTGGGTTCAGTTCGAAAACCGTTTCAACGAGAACTTGGAAACGGAGGATACCGTCACCGACATCGCGACCAAGGGCCTTAAAGACCGCTTCAAGATTGCACGCCTGAGCATGATGATGAAGGAGTTAGAAGGCTTGAAACTTGGGGATGGCATCGCTGCGACGATTCCAGGTGGGATCGCGCAAAATTTCAATGCAGTCACCGGACGTGGTTAGGACACTGTCATTATGCTTGCGTAGCCATGATGGTAGGATACAAACTAGGGTATCTAGGCCTATTCACCTCGGAAGATGGGTGGTCGCTTTGCTTTGAATGCTTCGAGAGCTTCTGTGCGGTCTTTGGTATTGAGGAGGAGATCGTATGACGCTCTTTCAAAGTCGAGACCTAAGATACGCGTGAGTGGCAAAGCGGGAGCGAAGGGAGATCCTTCTTCACCAGACTCGAGGGACAGATCTGTCGCACGCGAAAGTGCCTGTTTCGCAGCCCGGAGGGCCAAGGGTGCTACAAGAAAGAGTGGTCGATGACTACAGCATATATAAGACACTTCGTGGAGCCCACCGTTCTTGACAATGTCCTGCGCGAGTTGCAGCGCGCGATCATACGCAGAAGAAGGCGGTGCAGAGATATAGTCCACGACCCCTGGATGGCGTCAATAGATGGCAGGACGTAAGCGCGTCGTGCTCACCCCATTCGAGTGCCTCAGCGGCGTTCAGCATGCGCGCTGTGAACACTAGGTCTTTGGCTTTGGACAAACCCAGTAGCCGGACCGCCCGCTGCGTGCCTCCCGCGCCAGGAATAATTCCGAGACGTACTTCAGGCAGGCCGATCTTGGTCACGTCGTGGGCTACAACACTCGCTTAGCACCCTGCACCGTCGACTCAAGCTGACGGTACGTACCGGCAACGCGCAGGTCGCAGGCAAAGCTGAGTTCGAGGCCGCCGCCCAGCGCAGGTCCGTCTATCGCGGCGATGGTCGGCATGGGTAGTGACTCGAGTTCGGACAACGCCAAACGGAGATCGGCGAGGAACTTGTCGACCTGTGTGAGCGTCATGGTACGCCGTTCGATGAGGTCGGCACCGGCGCAGAACGAGCCGGGTGCCGCGGAGCGTATAATGAGCGCACGAACGCTGCGGGTGGAGTGCGTTCGTTCGGTATCAGTGACAGGAGGACAGCGTCACACCTTTTGTCGAACTTGACAGCGCTCAGGCATTCGTGGAACTCCTGGCTGAGGTGAAAACGCTGTGTGCCATGACGTGACGCCTCGCGAGCTCACCTGTAACATCCGCATGGAAATGGCATTCTTGCTCTGTGGCCTGTTGAGGAACAAACAAGCGACAGAAGGATCGGATGACACTGGCTGAAGGAACGCCTCGGCAGGGCTGTTTGTCGAAAAGAAGCGTCGAGTGAGCGCGCCAAGCAGGCAGGAGGAGGGCCTGAGGAGTAACCGGGGGTAGATCATCGCGGTGAGACACAAACCTAGTCGTATGTGGATAACGACACGATCCAACGACGCGGGTCACGACGGAGGTAGTAGGTCGAACAAAACCAAGTCGATGGTGTTTATCATTGAAACAAAGCCTATAACACCAGACTACGCTACAAGAATCTCGTACATCGATGAATATCAAGAAAGTGCTCGTAAAGGTGTCCAATATAAATGTATGACCGAATTAAATATCCATAAGACAAGAGGCGACCACCAAGGCCGAGGATAGAGTGGACGAAAGTTTTTGTAAGAAGCCTAAAGGGCGTGCCCAGGAGAGGAGTGGTTGTCTGTCGCTATTCCCGCGTAAAATGAATCGACGGAGAAGCGGGTATTGATCGCCTGTGATGGGTTGACAGACGGGCGTAAGGCGTCGGGGGGGACAGCCTGGGTCGAGGGCACTGGAGCGGAGTCCAGCTCCACATCTGCGAACCCGTGGGGATTGGAAATATTGGCAGTGGCACGAGGGGCCAAAGGAGGGTACGCGGTATCATGGTCATTCAGGGAGTAGACGTGCTGGGAAGTATAGCCTTGTGTGTGTCCTGCAGGATATGGAGAGGGGTATCCACGTAAAGCCGATGAATCCGGGGAGAAAGCCTGCGGGTGGAACGCATACGCGTGGTCAGGGTAGTACGCAGCGGGAGGGGATGCAAGAGGCATCGGAGAAGTCCTATAGTGGCCATGATCGGAGGTAACGCCGTCTTCCAAGGATATGACCTGGGTCATGGGAGGGTGGTTGGATAGATCGGGCGTCCTGTCGAGATACTCCATGTCTTCGTCATAGGAACGAGAATTGCGGCGTCTTATTATGAGCAAGGCGACTGCGATGATGCCAGCGATGCCTACGAGACCGACGACGGTGAAGGTGCCCGCGACGGCGCTGGTATTGGCAAAGAAGCTAGATGGGGTTCAGTCGTCGACGCTCGGTGAAGCGAGGGGTGACGTACCCTGAGGACGAGGGACTGGTGACGGTGGGAGAGGGGGTGATGGTGGTCGAGGGGTAGACGACGACGGACGACGGCAAGGCTGCGTCTGACAAGGCGGCGCTGGTAGCAAAGTCTGTGGGAGTAGAAGACGGGTAAGCCTGTTGCTGCGCGGACGCTGTCGGGGTGAACAAAGTCGACGGCTGGGTGGACGCAGACGGCGACGAGGGAGACAGCGAAGGGGTACTGGCAAAGGGTGAGCGGGGAAGCAAAGACAGGGGTGTTACGTACACCGAGGAAAGAGGGGAGGATGACGAGAGGGGGGACGAGGAGGACGGTGCGGGGGTGGAGGACGACGGGGTCGCGGACGGGGACTGGGAGGTGGGCGGGGAGGAGAGGGGGGAGGAGGAGGAGGAGGAGGAGAGGACGGAGAGGACGGAGAGGGGGGG
>JBBPKI010000444.1:0-24005 GCA_038089155.1 Nevesoporus exiguus
GGATACCTTTACTTCTGTATTATCTGCCCTTCTCTTTTCTTTGTCTGCCTTCAACTCAGTGAGTTCTTCTTGAAGGACCTGGAGTTGGTCCATGAGCATCCTGATTGTTTCATTGGATATTTCTGTAGTGGGAGCAGGTGCAGGAGGTGATTGGGAGATCCAGTCGTCTGATGAGGGTTGGTCTTCGATCGGATTCTCTGATGAGTTGTCGGTTTTGGAGTCAAAGAATGGGAGTGGATTCCTGTAAGGGTGCCACAACGTGTTGTTCTTCTTGTGGAACCAGTGCTAGTTCTGGTTCAGGAGTGGGGTAGATGGAGGGTGTATGTAGGTTCCGAAGCTGATTTAATGCTTCATGTACTTCTTCTAATATTCCAATAGCTCTGCGGAGCTGAGGACGGTTATCTTGGTATAGTTGTACTTGTAGGACCCTTGCTCTGAATGTGAGGGCCTGATCTTCTGGAATTCCATGTACTTGTAGTAAGAATGGATCAAAGGGTTCGTTTTCCCTTATTCAGTCTAGGAGGTAAGGGAGGAAGTCGGGATCTTTGAAGATGTTGACTAGAGGGACTGGTGTTGGGGTGCAATATAAATCTCTGTTTTCTGGGTGATAGTGTTGCCACTCCTGTTCTTGTTTCCTTTGTATGTCAGTATAGGGGGTAGATTGATGTCATCCAATTGGATCTTCCAAATGGACTCTTTCATCAGGAGTCGTTGCTCTTGTTTTGGCGTAGTCGCCATTCCAGAAGTGATATCTTCGGGTTTGGTCTATATAGCCATCATTTGGGTCGAATGAAAATTCTTGGCGGTATTTGTAGTTGTTACCAAAAACAGTTTCTTCTAAGGGGAGGCGAACCTTGACTTCCTTGGACTTGGCGGGATCTCTGGGAAACATCCAGAAGCTTTGTAAGGTATGAAAAGAAGTGTGGACCATTGTTAACACCAACTTCTACTCGATCAGGACAATAGCCTCTGCGACTCGAGTCTTCAAAATGGTAATCATAAGTGGGCTAGTGGGCACAAGACCACTCTTACACCAGTGGACCACTGTGTACTTAGTAATTCTAGAAGATAATGTGCCTCATGTGGACACGACCCTAAGGCCCTTTGAAATGGAAATGTGCTGAGGCGGTTTTTAAACCAATTAAGTCCTCTTGAGGACACCCCTTGACAACCGGCCTAAAGCTCAGTCGACCTTCACTTGCTTACGGCGAGGGTATATGTAAAAGGTAATGGGAGCGCAAGTGTGCGTGAAATGTGAAAGATGGTAGGTGAAGAGATCCCTTTGCCCCTAGGGTCCAGGGTTGTTGTGAACGATGGTGAGGTAATGAGGTAGTAGTGAGGGAAGATGAGTAGTCAAGTCCTAATGTTGGCAACCTACACTTGTTAGAGCTTTGGTTACTACTAATCAAGCTTGCTTTAAGGTCAAGAGGAAGATGTAGGGGAATCAACCAGGACTTGACTGAAGTCCAGTTGTTGTTTGGATTCAGATTATATACATACAGAGTAGTTTAGGGCAGGTGTGTGAATATCTACGTCATTGTAGAGTGGGAAAGAAGATAAGGGTCTAGACTATTGATAATTAAGGAAGCATGTAGATACGAGGTCTAGAGCGAATGTGAATGAAGTGAAAGTGTTAGACCTAGACTTGGTCATGTGATATGTCCCATGGTCACATGATAATGGTCATGTGACTTTGATAAGATAAGATAAGTGGCAAAATTGTAACACTATCTAGCCAGGCTCAGGTGATATTGTTCTCTCTCATTTTGTTGATCTTGCCCACAATCTGGACGTAGTAGCAGTGCCATGTTGTAAGATCTATGGTGAGTGGCAAATATCATCCTTTGTGCAGGTCATGCAATGCTGCTAGGATACCTGCACCTGCAAGCCCATATAAATTATTAAGCCGGTCACCCTGAATGTGACGAGAAAGGTTAGTCGGGTTAATGGTTAATGAATCAATGATGAAGTGCTCAAAGAACTCTAAAGAGAAATAGTTTCCTGCATCATCTCAACCAAGAAACTCAAAACTGCTGAGGAGGTTTTTGACCCATTGACAACAGTACTCAATGCCCCTTCCTTCATGTCTCCTTGGCTTACGAAGCTTGAACTCATGGTGGGCATTGTACAGGGCATAAATTTTGAAGAAGTGCCAGATGTTGACCATGAGGGTTAGCATCTCATGCTCTGCATTGTCTGGCATCGTGAATGCTGCTGCACCAACGATCGGTTGTGCTGCTGTAGTCAGTGCCCTCTTGATCATTCCTCTGCAGGTATTTAGATTTGGAACAGCATTCTCAATGACCATGAGGTGACCCAACTCTGTACGAGCAGCTGCAAGTAGCCGTTTTTTCTGCATGCAGTCCAGATCTACTAGCAGGGTAGCGGGGACAGCAGCAGGAGCTGTTGGCATTTGGCTAGGCGCTTGTATGGCAACTGCAACAGGCACGGAAGCGTTAGACTCTGCTGGCAGGGTCAAGGTGGTGGTGGGGACAGCAGCAAAGGTGGGCATGGGGACAAAACTCAAGGAAGTGGTGGGATGGATGGATGAAGACCTTTGAACTACAGGTGGTGGCCTCACCCGGGGCTGTCATCCAACAAGATGGGATACTGGGGTCTGGGTTTGTATACCCTGTGGCAAGCAGGGTAAGCTAAGCCATAAGTAACTCAGTTGGATTCAAATAAGTGGTCTTACCTGCATGGTATTCGAGGCTGGAATACTGAACTGTCATATGTTCTGGATCGCTGGGCAAAATGGTTGCATTGCAGCAGCTACTGTGGAGTTGTTGCTGATGTCATGTCACATTTGGCCAAGAGTTTGGAGGCCAAACTCGATCTCTAGGTCCGTATATCTGCCTTGTGTGTGTGTTGCCATTGCAGTAGGAGTTTCTGCAGTGGTAGGATCCCACTGTTGGTAATGGTAGGATTCATATGTTGGTTGCATACTTGGAGTGGTGGGATTCTGAGATCAGTAGTGGTAGGGCTCGTATATACAGTAGGTGCATGCCACGTCTCATGCGATTGTTGGAATGGTATTGGTGTGCTCTCTAGATGTGTACATAGTTGCCTAGCGCCCGGAAGGTCCAGATTTGGGTGGTGATACGGCCTGTGTGGGGGTGGTGCATGCCATTGTGCATGTACCTTGGGCAGCAGACCTGGACCTTCAGCCTGAGGTGGTTGAGGTACTCCGCTGGTAATATGGATATACTCGTTCTGTACTGGCCATGGGCTTGGATATTCCTGTAGAAGTCACATCAGCAGCCTCGACACAGTAGATAACAAAGTTAAGCTGACATATTCACTAGACATGCTGAAGTTATTCATGGACAAAGGACATGATTGTATTCATATAAATGCATAATTAATACAGAGGGACAAAATCAGAACTAAAGTGAAGTTCCCTGGATGGAGTTCCGTGCCCTCTGTCATCACCACTATCAGAAGTACCAGAACTGCCAGTCACGTCACCGTTATCATCAAAGGATGGAGTAGCAGTCGCTTCAATCCCGTCTTCCTGTGGCTCTATGGCTTCTTGGATGTTTCTGACATCCTGTTCTGCAATGGCAAGGTCCATGAGGCCTTTGCGGTACCCAACAAACTGCAACACTGCATCTCCCTTGACATCGGTGGCCACTAAACTACCTGTATCATCGAGAAGCTACTTGAGGATGTAGATCTGTTCCTCATTCACAGCGAGGTCCTGCTCACATTGCTCTCGGATAATATTGAGAAACTTTCTGTGCCATTTGATCGACTTGAATTCTGCTACACTAAGTGCCACATGGAAGGCAATACACTCGCGATCTGTGAGTTTATATGCATACGTGCTCTCCAAAACATTACAAGGTGTGTTTCAAAGGGTCTGGACAAAGTATTCCTTGGCCTAATTGGATGAGCCAGTGAATTCAATGCCAAGTTGTGTGAACCTACTTGTTGAGTCTCTACTAAAGTCCTTGAGGACTGAGAGGACAGTCCAAATATCTGGGATGCAATACGGAGGTCAAGCGGAGAAGCTCGTGGTTTAGGGGGAGAAGCCAGAGAAGTCATGGTTGGTGAGATATATGGTTGGTAGCGAGGTTTGCTCTGCTGGTGATGACCTGTCTCGTTGTTAAAAGAGAGTGTTGATAGGCTTCTTTGGCAACTAGAAGCGAAGTGAGGCTCTGGAGGTGGCAGGGGAAAGTGTGGCAGGGTGGACTGGGGACTGAAATGAGGGTCATTGCATGGGAGCTTAGCATCCGGCTCAACAGATACCATACTGCCTTCTTGGGGACTATGGAGAGAAGATGAATTTGCAGATGCGGTAAGAGAGGGTGAGAGGTGAGGTATGTTAGAAGTATGATCTTGAGGGGAGTCCTGCATATGCATTGTTGCTGCCGGAGGGCTATCCACAATGGGGGCGTGGGAGAGGAGGCTGTTAAAAACATCAGAGTCTGACCTTGGGTCACCTGACTCTAAACTTCCCTCTGCCACTCTGCCTGGTAGCTGACTGCTTCACGAGTTCAGTCAAGGCTGTTCTGATCTCAAGTCTCATGCTTCCAGCACTGCTTGTCCTCGACCACCCTCGCGCCTTACACTCCAAGACCACATCAGCATCCCTCGCTATCCCCCAGAGTGGCTGTGGGCCTCTCAGCATTTCTCTCGTGGTCAGACTTTGTGTCGCACAGAGAACACTTTTGGACTTTGAGTCCATCCATTGCCCTGTTGCCATCTTGTATTGAGTGACAGTGGGGTTGAAAACAGTTTGAAGTGTTGCCTCACTCGCCTCCTCCCTCCCATTTTGGTCTCATTGCTTTTGTTTTCTCTCGTCTCTTGCCCCTGCTCCCTACTTTCTGGCAACATCCCCCATCTACTTCTGGTATATAGTCTGGTTTCCACATCTGTGACTTATTCATTGCATTTTCAGCCACCCTTCTGCCATTCATTATGGTGACTGCTGTCTCAAGATATGTTTCCCAAACCCACTCCTCTGATCGTGAGTTCTCGTACTCCATTGTATACTCTACGCTGGGCTCATATGTCTTACAAGCCACCTTCAACTGCTTGGACACAAAAGCAGTTGCTTGTGACAGCCAGGGTTCGACCATCTACACAACCCCCAACATGGATTTCATTCCTGAACCCTATAACAGTAGAGAGGAGTTGCATGCCTGAGCTGATGGGTGTTTCAGGATGACCGACTGCTTCCAGTGGCCTCAGCTATTTTGCAAGGAGTACGAGTATGCCATCTGTGTCCCCTGGAAGGAACATCATTCTTTTCCTGACCCTATCTCATGGGCATGGTATCACCCCTCTGAATCAGATTTCGAACCACTCAACATGGCCTTCCTGTCAGAAAACTCAAGGAAGAAAAGGCACTTGGCATTGGTTCCTTGTATAAGATTGCTGGCGACCGATATGCAGAATGGAAAAAGACTTGCAGAGATAAGCAAGACATCGCAAACTGGATGCTGAAATCCCTCAATCACGACGTGATGGTGCTCCTCTACCATCCCCTCATGTACTGTGACGTTATCGTGTTTGTCACTCAAGCACAATGATATTTCCTCAATACCTTGGCTTTCCTTGACTATGTTCAGCATGTGGTCCCCCATATCGCCTACCCTCCTGTTATCCCTGTCTCCGTCCGGATAGACTGGATGGGGTGCTTTGCTACAGACAGTAAAGTCTGTGGTGAGTTTTTCTATGCTGGTGTCCCTGTCTGGCTTGAACACTCTGAGTACACCATCACCTCTGAGACGAACATCCTGAATCCGGTCCGATATACATTTCCCGATGACATTGTATGCAGCATGTACTTGGAAGGTGGGAGGCCGGCACAGCAGTTTGACTGCCTGTATTATGGTCCAGGTGGTTTTCACCGACATATACATACCCGTCACCACTACACAGGCACAACAGCTCCTAGTACTGACACACACACACCCGCCTCCGAGGGTTCATCTTGAGTGGGCAAAGTGCCCACACAAGCACAGACTAGGCATGCAGCACAAAGGGAGTCCACTCATTCACAGTCTAGTGAGTACTTTGTGCCATCGTTTTAACTGTGCATTAATGTGCTATTCAGATCCTGCACGTGGTGGTCATAAGCACACTGGCGGTCACAACAAGTGGACTGAACTGACCTTGCCTGAGATGCCTGCTCCTCTACTTTTTTGGGAGAATGCCATGAAACTCATGGCCAAAAAGGGGGTCTTTGTGGAGAATAAAAACATGGATCGGGGATATCGTGTGCCAGAACCTGCTCTCCTCGTCTCTGGCCAGACACCTGAGCATTGTCAGCTTTTCATGACAAATTGGCTGGCCATTCGACCCTTCTGGATTAGCCGGCTTGATCATGACCCCCCTGCACACTTTCCCACTTCCCAGCTATGGAGGGAGTTTCTGCACAAAGCACCAAGTAGGAAAGAACTCAAGGTGGACCACAAGTGCAAAGGGAACGCTACAGCTAAGGGCCGCAAGTTGGCCGCTCTTGAGATTTTTGGTGAAATTGCAGGGGCAGTGGTGCAAGGGTCACGTAACACATCCCAAGACACTGTTGAGTGGCACAGCAAGCATATTCCTACCACCTCATTGTCTAACCCTCCGCCATGCCTCATCAGAGCTATCTTATGGGAGATTTATGAGATTGGCTGGCACTATGAGTTGTGTGCCCTCGACCAGGCACTTAAACCTCAACTGTGGGTGGAGCATTGTACAGAGCGATTAGATATGATGCATGCCATCTTCCCTGGTAGTGCAGGCCTCGTGCTTTGGTCTGAGCCTTTACCAACTCGCCCCAGCAACCTGGGACTGATGGACTCCCACATCAACAACCACCGCATGCTCAAGAGCTTTTGCTACCTTCTCTCCACCTGGCCTGATGCCCCAGCCACATTTTCAGCTGTTCTGGCGTTCAGTGGGCCCAACTCATGTGCACAGGCCTTCAAGTTCATGTCTTGGGCTTGTATATTCTACGTACAGACATTTTTTTAGCATTTTGGCTGATCACCCCTCCTCCCCCATCAGTTCCCTTTCGAATACCACGAATAGCAATATGTGATGGATTGTTATCTTGTCCCCTCCTACTTCCTGCATGTAGTATATAGCTTGGTTCCATTTCCACTATGTCAATACAACGTCTTGTTTTTACGACTTTACTGTCTGGCACACTGGAACTATGCCTTTGACTTGGCAGTGGAATACTATTCTCACATAAACTATTACCTCACATACAGGCTAATGCTATTGGCATTCACACTGGTATGTCTTCTCTTTTGACTTGTTTTCTTTGTGTGCTGTCATCAATGTTCCAGATACCCCAGACACAGCAAGTTTCATACTTGATCACTTGTACATCCACTATGTGGCATAGGAGAGCGTGCCCTTTTTAACAAACATGTTCCACACACTGCTCACGCATTGTAGACCCCTGTTCACATGTGGTCACCTGTACATATATATTCACCATGCAGCTTGGAGGCAAATACAATAACAAGCCCCTTTCTACCCAGTACGCTCTTCTGAACACTACTATTGTGTTCTTTCATGCTAAGTATCTCATCTCTGTCTGTGTTGTGCTATTTCTGCTGGTAATATCAATGTTCCGGTGTCTCCCAGGTTGTGGTCACTCCTGTTCATCAAAGAGAGGGTTGACCCAACATTGAACCTCATGCAATGTCTACAATACAGTGCAATCTGAGTGAATCGCATGGGCGGACACAACATTCTGCTTATCTGAGGAATCACTATTCAAGTGGCTCAGAGTTGACAATAATGGGGTACAGGTGCATGACTCCAATAGTTTGAGAGGCATGATACTGACTTTGAATTCAGGTTGATCGACAATTTCTTCCTCCAGTGGGTGCAGGTGTCAGTGCTTCTGCACCAGTCTACAGGGTGAGCCCATACTTGTTCTTCAATGTCGATCCAAGTGCGCTAATGGTTTCCTCGTCTCATCCAGGAAGCATTGAGCCAAACCATACCTGCCAGTTCCAATAGCCAGGATGCTCCCATACCAATACTCATTTACCCTGCTCCTACGCTGGTTGCATCCACCTCCATCTCAGAAGCTCATGTCGGCCTAGCCTCTGAGCAGACGCATCCCCCACGCAAACACAACCACAGACTCCCTGCAAGGTATCGAGACCTGCTGCCAGACCCACCATTACCTGCCATAGATCTATCACCAGCACCCTAGGCCAGCTCCTTCATTCCACAAGTCATTCTCCACATGTTTGACTCATTCCACATGCAGTTCAACAAATTTGGTCTCACATGTGCCTATCGACATTGCCCATCACACGATCCAAACTGTTCCCTCACCATTGATGAGTTGTCCCAAGCATCCAACCCTATTGTTTTCATTTCCACGGCAGAGGAAAGGCAACCAGACTACCCACCGCCATGGCCCTGGGCCAACATGTCGATATGGCACCTCATGAGGTGGAAGCTCACAGGTAGTGCACAAAAATCCAATTCAGAAGGCACACGACTGGTCCACAAGGTTATTCAAGCCCCCAACTTTGACATCTCTCAGCAATTGAAGTTTGATGCCTCCGTGGAGTCATCCTGAATTGATGGTGCCCAGAAAGAGATCCCAGCAGACCATCCATTCAGTATTGACAGATGGCAGCACGCATCTGTCGACATATCAGTACCTACGAGGGAAAAGAAGCAGGGAGATAATGGTTGAACGTTCTCGGTGGATGGTCTTTTATATAGACCAATACTTGATGTTGTATGAGCAGTATTCGCGGAAGCTTCCTCCAAGGCATTCCATCTCACCCCATTCAAGTGGGTTTGGAAATCTCCTCTGACCAGTCATGAGCAACGTATTTATGATGAACTTTACACATCAGATGCGTAGAACAATGCCCATGATAAGATAATGAAGCAAAGAAGAGACGATAGCTGTAACTTAGAATGGGTGATTGCTGGACTGATGTTTTGGTCTGACTCGACACAGCTTGCACAGTTCGGCTATACGTTGGCTTGGCCAGTTTATCTTTTTTTTGGTAACCTCTCCAAATATGCATGGGCAAATACAGATTCTGGATATTGTCATCCAATCGCATGTATCCCTTTGGTACGTCTTTTCTGATCAGTTGAGCCACTCAGAAGGTCTCATATGTCTATCAGTTGCCCAAGTCCATCAAAGCATTCCTATCCACAATCACAAAGAAGACTAATCGTGACCTGCTAACTCATTGCAAGCAAGAACTTGTTCATGCATTGTGGAAGAAAATGCTTGACAAAGATTTTGTCAAAGCTTACAAGAATGGCTTCGTCATCGAATGCTTTGATGGGGTCACTAGGAGAGTCTATCCCTGCATTTTTACTTACTCTGCTGACTATCCAGAAAAGTGAGTACTTCGGTACGTTTGTTATCCGGGCACTGCTAATCGCTTCAAAGGGTTATCTTGGCCACAATTCAGGACAAAGGAATCTGTCTTTGCTCTTGGTGTTTCATACCACAATCCCTATTTCATCATACTGGCTTTGTCAGAGACCTAACCATGCAAATATCTCGCTGTCAAGTTTACTTATCAGACAAGATCAACCACATGCAATGGGCCATCTACAAACTTGGCAGGCTGGTGAAAAGTATGATTGTGGAGGCTCTCCTCAAACCAGAATCGCTGGTTCCCACTAAGGTAACAGTCTATTTTCCCTCTGGTGTTCCTCTCCCAGGGAACTGAACCTACTGCTAGAATTCATTTTGCGAGAGATTAGCTCCCTTGGGATTCAAGCTCTTCCTGATCCTGGTGGTTGACTTACTACATGAATTCAAGCTCAGCATCTGGAAATCCACCCTGAGATACCTACTTCAGATTCTTCATGCGATTGATCCTTGCAAGATTGACACTTTGAACAAACAGTAAGGCTGATGGCCCCTTCTTAGTTCCCCATCTGACAGGTGTTCTGATAGGTTCACTCAAATTACCTTGTTTTCTCCAAGTAAAGGCACAATCTGCAGTGTTCCCCCAGACATGTCAGATACAAGCTTGTGGCCTGCATGGTTTTTTCAGCACATCCTCTTAGTATGTTTTTCAACCTATCAATGAGGAGTGATGTGAATAATACCTGCTTGCAGTGTCCAATGCCTGTATTCAAAGGCCTGTTCCCTCCCAGTCACAACAAGAACATCCAACACCTCCTCTTTCACCTCTGCAAGTGGCATGCACTAGCTAAGCTCCGAATTCACACCAAAGATTCCCTTACGCTCCCTCAGCAATCATTACACTTCCTTGGTGATCAGCTGCGCCATTTTCAATGCCATACATGCACTGCGTTCCATACTCAGGAACTACCTTCTGAGGCAACTCAATGGCAAAGGAGGGAACTCACTGAGTTCAATAATGGCCATTGAAAGAAGCCGCCACATTCAGGTTCAATCCCGAAGAAGTTTAATCTTGACACGTACAAGTTTCATGCCTTGGGGGACTACGTTGCAATGATCTGAATGTTTGGGACAATGGACTCGTACTCCACCCAACTTGTGAGTGAACTGCAGGTTCTTTTCTGCTGCCCAGAACACGCACCTGATGTGATTACATTTCCAGGGTGAACATGCCCATTGTCAACTTAAGAAGATGTACTGACTGTCCAACAGAAAAAACATCACTTACCAAATGGCAAGGCAGGAGTGGCAGAGCACCCTTGTCAGACGTCAAGAAGAAGACGACAAGGGGATCAATATTGAGCTCCATGATCCATGTCCGATGTTGCATCACTCAATGGCAACGCATATGCGCCATGATAATGTATTCAGCCTGCCTTTGTTCATGCATGGTCATGCCAATGACCCAGCTGTGAAGGTAAATGATCGTTGTGTTCAGGATCTGCTTACTTACTTGCATCATAGTTGGATTTCATATCATGCCTGAAATCCCATTTATTGTCAAGACTCCTCAACCTCAAATTCAATGGGGATGAGCACACGTTCACCCCAGAGCAACAAAACGAGTTGCATCTTCTGAACCTTGACCATGTTGTGGAATTAAAATCATTTTGTATCAACTACACTACATATGATATTTGCAGGGACTTTGACTATGTGCAAGCTGGCTGCCCCTCATTCATCATGACTCTGTTGAGGGAAGAATCCAAATCCCACCCATTTTGGTATTGTCAACTAATCAAGTCCTTCTGCCTTGACATTCACTTTTGTCTGGGTGGTATTAGCCATTCAAAGCAGTCAATTGAGGTTCTTTGGGTGCACTGGCTAGGCATTGATCTAGACCATAAGTGGGGATTCAGACACTGTGCACTGCCAAAGGTCAGTTTTGTACCTGAAGGAAGTGATAGTCCAGCATTTGGGTTTTTGGATCCATCCTTGGTGATCTGTGGTTGTCACCTCATTCCAGCATTCTTGGATGGGTGTACCAACCAACTTCTACAAAGAGGAGCATCAGTAGCCAGACTGCCTGGTGACCCAGATGACTGGGTAGCATATTATGTGAACATGTGAGCTCTGTTTATTCGATATATTTACCTACTGTACACTAACAAACTTCATAGTTTTGCAGACCATGATATGTTTGCATGTTACGCTGGGATTGGTGTTGGTCATGACACTGTGCTCATGGAAAGACATGCATACAGCATGGTTGCAGATGACATACCCAATGATTATAAAGGAATCCCCATCGACAAGATGGAAGATCTAGTTTCAATCGAAGTGTTGGAAAACAACATGGAGGTGGATGAAGTGGCCAGTGACAAGGATGGCAATGGCAGTGATGAGGCTGATGAGAGCACTGACTGCAGCTCGTCAGTCATATATGACAAGGATGACATTGACGTTG
Organism: Nevesoporus exiguus; assembly: GCA_038089155.1. Taxonomy (NCBI): domain Eukaryota; kingdom Fungi; phylum Basidiomycota; class Agaricomycetes; order Boletales; family Boletaceae; genus Nevesoporus; species Nevesoporus exiguus. The sequence continues at coordinate 11,787 of JBBPKI010000444.1, forward strand.
ACTTTTAGGACAGGCTGGTGTTACTCTGACTACATAATCTACATCTAACCCATTAGATACATTAATCTACTTTACACTCCATACTTGAGTTTATTGACATCGCAATGGATCTGGACACCTGAAATGAAGTTGGTGCTTCAGAGTGGCTTGTGAATGCTTGCAATGACCTCTCCATTCTGTGTGTTGATGACACTGACAAAAATCCATGTAAAAGCCATTACCATAGCTATTGGAGAGGTTCTACTTGATAAGGACTTATCCAAGGCCTTTCTTGTACATACATTTTGTGACCATGCTTGCAATAAAAATCAGACCAACAGTCCTTGTCATCATAGTGCCAATAGCAGATATGGCCTTGGCAAGGTCTACATTACAAAATGACTATGACAACTTGAATAGGTGGTTATACCAAAATTGGGTTGGACCCGATGTATGGATCTTTCTAGACCATGAAAAGTATGGCTTCGATAGTGATGACAATTCTGTGAGCATGGTCCTGAACCATACATATTCCACTTACTCAGCAGTGGTCCAATACTCTCATGTTCAGAATGGATCTCTAATTCTTCCACCAGTATGCCACTAGATTCTAGGGATCACAGGGCTTTTTGTGCTGTTGGCTTAGCTGATGTGACCATGTGGGCTTGTCCATCGACAGTATATCCTGACCTTGCCAACTCATCTCATTCTTCATTGTATTTCTTCTTGGTCATGGATGTTTACAAATACCTTTTTGTCTGTACTGGCTCTACTGAGAAATGACTGGCCACTTTTGTCTATTCATTTTCTTTCATTACCCACTTTATCCCAAGGAACTGCATCCAGCAGAAGATATTTATATCCCTCTACTACAGTCCGACCACCTCCTAATGGCAGATGATTGTGACCTTAGCTCTGTTTGCAACTATAACACCTGTGGCAAAACAAATGCCACACGACATGAATAGTAGTCAGGGGCTCCAATGCACATACTTAAACTGAATGCCTCACATATGCAACACCCTGTCTTTTTGGATGCTGAATGGTACTGACACCTGTCAAAGCATATAAATACTAATTGTGTCTCAGCAGGATCCGATGCAGATGCCATGGACACCATCACCAATAATGGTAATGCAGGAGTGACCAAGAACCTGGCAACAGCAAGCAGTGATAAATGACTGAATCATGACGAAGAGAAGAAGCAGTGCTAGGGAGGTGCAGTATCTTTGTTTCATAGTTTGATCTAGCTCTGGTCGGTGTTGACTGAAATTGGGTTCTTTGATGGATTTGGATGGTAGTCAAACGTCGGTGTTTGCTTCTGCTAACATCACTCAACTGCAGGTTGTATCAGTTTTCATAGTGAGGTTGTTTGTGCCATGGATGTCTCCCACTGACATTGTCATTTGAGGAGGTAGGGTGAGGAATAGGTGTGAGTTAAACTTGGTGCACATTTTCATTCTATGCATGAGTACATTGCAGCAATGCTGTAGGTATGGTCACCATCAATGCATCTTCTCCTTAATATATCATGTGTTGGTTCTACTATTCAGCTGATGCCCTGCCAAGCGGCAGTAGGGAGACAGGTGCAGGTGATCTGGGTCCCATCTGGAGAGGCCAGAGCAGTAAGGTGCAACAGTTTGAATTTCTTCTTTTCCCTGTTTATTGGCATCAACAGAGGCCAGGGCGACAGCCAGGGTTTTTTTTTTGTTTGGCCGTAGCTACCAGACTGAGGTCATTGTGGCAATGTTGTGGTCAAAAATTAATGAACAACCCTCTAAACTGATGCCTTTACTGCTGACCACCAGCCAAACTTTTGTCAGTGATAATATGCTGTCTTGCATACATGTGGTTGGATTCATCTTTGCTTGGATCAATGTCATCTCATATTATTCACCACTTGCCACTGCATGGCAAATTGTCAGGCCTTACATCCTTGTCAAGTCCAGATGGGTAGTAAAGGCAAGTGGGTCCACTCATGGGAGTCTCAGTCTCAGCACATGTGAACATAGATGGTGTACCGATCCAGTGGCATTTAGCATTCTTGGCTCTTTTTTTGCTTGTCTGCACCATGAAACCAATGTGTGGCAGAAATGCAGAACCGACAGCAGCCATCTGATATAGCTTTCAAGGCTTCTCTCTTCGCATGGAACATGATATCACGATGGACACCACAAAGTGTTTTGTGCAACCACTGTGGCTATGTTCATGACATCTTTGTTATCTGCAGGCTGATGAACTTGTTGTATTTGCATTGGTTTATTGATTATCAAAGTCTTATCCATGATTCTTTGTTGCAGAGCCTCTGGGCTAGTAGTTGATATGCTGGGAGAAAGATATATGTAATATGACATTGTTGGGCAATCACAGTACCCCCTTCTTGCTCCTCATTCTATTCTTGACTGCTCTACATTGCTATTCTCCTTCCAGCATATGTATCATGTCTGCCATACTGCCTGATTTGGAGCCCACTCTGCTCAGCAGTTATCTATCTTGTATGTTACACTGTCTCAGCTAATCATCAAGTAATCCTATGCTATAATAGTTATCACAGTCACAGCAATTGGATATGATTACTGTGAGGGATATCCTTGTGCATGTTATGATTCATCCTCATTTAGAATGCCACTGCTTTAGTGCTCAACCTCCACAGAGAGGTATTTGTTTTCTTTGTGCTTATCTTCCTGGCTGACAATCTTGGAAGGTGGACTATATTTGGGTATAGGGCTTTACTCTTGAGAATATAAAACCTTATGGTGTCATAGTGCAAACCCTGGACCAAAGTGTCTACAATGTATATTCTAGTGAGTAATATAGTATAGCTTAGGTATCAAGGAATCTGATGGTTTTTCTTAGGTTTGCTATGGTGGTCTTTTCTCTTACTTGTAGGTCCATAGCATTTGTCATATATATTTGAATACAATTGACTTTGATCCTTTTTCAAGTGTTATGCAACTTGGTATGGTCAACAATATCAATTAGGTTCAGTTTTACTAATTAAGCATAATTGTAGCAAGTGGTCTTCTTTTTCCTGGTTCTACCATAGTCAGTCTTGATTTCCTTTCCTTGTTCCTTGCCTTGCACATGATTCATGAACCTGCTTTGATAGCTGTACATATTCCAACTTTGTAGACAGATTATAATCATTGATGATTATACCAATTTGCCATTATTCATGACAACTGTTGACTAAATTATGAAATATGAAAGGTACTGTAACCTCTTTAATCTCCCAGTGGGCATTCCTATTGTTTACTGCTGCTGCTGATTGTAAGTGATCTTTTCATCTGATTATCTTTTATTTGTGCTATAATCAATTACAGTGATGATGATTCTTCGTGTCTATGCAATGTGGAATCAATCTAAAACCATTCTTATTATCCTCCTTTGCATATATGTGCCATTGATTATCAGTATATTTGTCCTCAATGGTATCTTTATGATCCCTGGGCCCTATTACTCCAGTATGTCTCAGAATTCAATGTTCAACCTATGACAAGTGATCTTAATCTTTTACACTCCCTTCTAGCAGGGGTCATCTACTTTCTCAATGTCTCAATATGTCTTATTAATTGGACTCCACCATTGCCACTTTGGACATACTTGTCATATCCATGACATCCCATCCGTCTCCACCTCCTCCGGCCTCATCTCTGGCCATCTCTGGCTACCTCCACCACCCTCAGTCCACCTCTGCTTCCTCCACACTCAGAGCTCTACTCCTCCACTCCAGACCATGGCTGTGCTTGCACAGGGACTCGGCTATCTTCGGACCTGGATACCTTTCATACACATTCCGTTTGTACTTCCCATCGCTTCCTTTGTCCCTTCTCCATCCCTTATGGGACCCTTGATTCTGTTTCATCTGTTCCCTGACTTTGATGTCCCTATTGACCTCTTAGTATATAACCTCTGTACTTCCATCGTGTAACCTTAGCATGAATATCAACTAAGTCACCCCTCCTGATTCTCATCGTAATCTTCCCCTTCTCCTGTCAGACCTCCACTCCTCCAAAATACGAGGACATGGACCTGTTCAAAGGCGCGACACATAAGTCCTGTGCCGACATCCTTTCCTATGCAACTCCACTCCGACACCTCCACTCTGGACTTTGGTCCAACTCCAAGATGAACATCATCGACCACCCCTCAGCACCTCCAGACCTCCAATCGGACTTGAGTCCAGAGAGACCGGACTTAACAATACTCAACTGGCAATCTTGCACTGTCAGTCCCATTATTGATCCTTGCCATCTACTGTGCATCAAAGGAGTCATTTGTGATGTACAAGGTCACAAAGAGGTGGCAATCTAACCAGTACTTGAAGCTATTTGCAAGGGATGGTGTTGTATACTTTTTTGTGTATGTTTTTCTACATTTGTATAACCCTCCTATAAAACCATTTGGACATTTAACACTTTACTAGACAACTATGCTATGATATAGTGAATGGCATGTTATCCTTAGATGTGTTCACCACAGCGGGCCTCTTCCCATCTGCATTGCCTACTATACTTTTTGTCTCTTTGACTCCTCAGTTCATCATTGGTGTTTGGGAGCTGTATGACCATGATATTCATACCTGAGCACTGGGTATTGACAGTGGGTTTAGTGTACTGTCACAGCCAGCTCCCAGTGAAAACACCATATCTACCATCACATTTGCTGGTGTGGCCCCAGCAGAGAACAACCAAGCTGTCAAGGGAGAGGCAGATGAATCGGAGGGTATTCGACTCAAGGCCCAGGTGCCAGGGGACAATGTACACCAGGTGTGAAAGAGAGGTGGGGTTGATCAGCAGAGTGCAAGCTGAATGATGGAGAATGGCCAGGGTGGGCCCTTGTGTTGTATATTTATTGAATTCACCATTTATGCATCTTTGCTCCAAATTTTCTTGTGCTGTGTATTTACAGTGACCTCAAAAACTCTTTCCATGCTGGCCTAGATGGTGGTGTGCTTTGCACACCACCAAACAGTGTAGGAATTACAATTAGCTTTGGTGGAGTTATAAATAGTATATACTCCTGGCTATGACATTGCTCCCAGGGTCATGTGATTTGGTTCACACAATATAGAGATATGATGGATTCAAAACACTAATATCATAGAAAGGGTTTTTGCACTTTTGGATTGATGACTAGAATCTCACTCAAATCATACAATTACTGTTATTGTTTGTTGATATATACAAACAGACATATATAATTAGCACATCTGAGTTTAAAAAAGTTCCCACACTTCCTGATTCTCCATTTTCATCATGGTCAGATCTCTCTCTCTTACTCAACAAAGCACTATCCTCTCCTTGCTTGATGCTGGCCATTCTGGTGAAGCCATTGCCAAGAAAACTGGTGTTAGCCCTTCTACCATATCCAAACTTCGCTCCGAAGAGTGTTCTGCTCTTCCCAAGGCTGTAGGAGGTTGCCCTCCCAAGCTTTCCTCTACCAATATTCAACATGCTCAACATGTGATTACCTCTGGAAAGGCTGAAAATGCTGTCCAAGTAACCAAATCTCTTACCAATATCATCAACCAACTGTTACGATTTCATCTCTTATCTTATCTTATCAAGTCACATGATCACTTGCACGTGACCATGAGAACTATCACATGATCAAGTCTAGATCATTCCCTTTCACTTTTATCACACTTGCTTTATTAATCTCCGCTCATTCTAGAATAGTACCTGACACGCTTCTTTAATTACCGTTGGTCTAGGTCTATGACATCATACATGACGTAGTAGATTAGTAAGTACTCCCACACTTGCCCTAAACTGATGTAGTAGTATAAGAACCCAATGTTATCAACGACCGGACTTCAGTCAAGTCCTGGTTGATTCCCCAGATCTTCCTCTTGAACTCTATAGCAAGTCTAGTAGTGTGACCGAAGCCTTAATAGGTCTAGGTTGCCAACATTAGGACTTGACTACTCACCACTTCCCTCACACTACTCATCTTACCTCGCCGTCATTCGCGACAACCCCGGACCCTAGGGGCAAAGGGAACCTTACTATACTTTCACACATTCACCCGCGCACTTTCTCACGCACATTACCTTTTACGTATACCCCGGCTATACGCTGGTGAAGGTCGACTTAGCCTTAAGCGGTCATCAAGGGGTGAGCTCGAGAGCTCTTAATTGGTTTAAAAACTGCCTCTGCACATTTCACTTCGAAGGAGCCTAGGCTCAGGTCCATGTGAGGCCACTTTATTCTAAGAATAGTCTATACTACTAGCTGGTGTCACAAGAGTGGTCTTGTGCCCGACATCACTAGTATACGTACACGTTTTCGAAGACTCGAGTCGAGGAGGCTATTGTCCCGATTGAGTAGAAGTTGGTGTTGACAATGGTCCACACTTCTTTCCTTTTTCATATGAATGTTCCCATCCCGCGCCTCCAAGTCCGAGGAAATTGAGGTATGCCTCGCATCCGAGGAAACAGTTGTTAATCGCAACTTCACCTTCAGAGAAGAAGGAAGCGAATTCGAATATGATCCAAGCGACGGATACTTAGACAAATTCGGTTACTTCCACTGGTACGAGGACGAAACCCCGCCACCAGTACAAAGAACCACGGTCACTCCCGAATTCCAGCAAGAAGAAAACTTGCAAACACCTCCTCTACCAAGTCAAGAAGACGAAGAAGGCTGGGTTCACTACAGACAGCCTTCACAAGGGTATCGCACACCGACTCCGGTACCACTAGTCAACATCTTCGAAGATATTGACTTCCTCCCTTACCTCCTTGATTGTATAAGAGAAGGAGAACCATTTGATCAAGCATTACTACAAGTACACGGAATTCCCGAAGACCAAGCACTAGCCTTTCGTGCCAGAGTCCTCCAAGTACAACTTCACCCCGCTCCTAATCCTGCTGAGGTCCGAGGAGCCATTAACATTCTCGAAGAAGTCAGACAAGGACTTCTCAACTTACGAGACAATTTTGATACTCCCTTTCCTACTCCTGAACCGGAAGTAGCCCCGGTTCCAGAAGAAGAACATCACGTCGCGGTACCCTTACAGGAACCCACGCCCCCACATAGACTCCAAGACCAACGACTCCTCAGAGAACCGCATCGTCGACCAGCCCTCATCCCCCGACCGAAACTCCCAATCTCCTCCCGAACTTGCTCCTGCACCAATGGCCACCGCAGAACACATCCAAGAACTTGTCGATCAGATTAATAATCTGAAAGAACAAATAAGGACTCTGCAGAGGGCAAGCAGAGTAAAAGAGATGAGAAACACCAAAGTAAAAATCTCAAAGAAGGTGGAATCGGTGCCAGAACCGGGAAGGTATGACAGAAGTAAAATAAAGTATGACAGCTGGAAACTACGTACAAGGTTATACATAGATGGCAACCAAGAAACCTTCGTAACAAATAAGGACAAAATAGTTGCTGTCTTAACAAGAGTAGAACCAAAAGATGGAGAGAAAGATACACACGGAGCCGAACAGTGGGCTCAACAATATCTCACAAGGTTCATCGAAGGAGATGCCCTCTGGCCTTCCCTGGAAGCACTATGGGATGTAATGGATCAACGCTTCAAATCCATTAACAAAACAGACGAGGCACGAATGAAACTGGATCGTTGTCGCCAGTATAAAAACGAGACCATACAAGACTTCTTAACCAGATGGTTAGGACACTACTACGACACAAAAGGAAACCCCACAGAAGATGATCCAAATGGTGTCAGATTACTAGAAGGAGCGGTAGATGCCGCGGTAATGGAACAAATCTTCTACAATGACTTGAGGAAGACTTGCGTCCAAGAATACGTCAAGGTCCTTCTAAAAAAGGGAGCCAGTGTGGAATCCTTTAGAATAAGAGGAAAAGACACAACGAGATCATCTTACTCAAATCATCAAGAGGGGCAAGCATGAACGTATGGAGGTCGAGGGCAGCCAATGGACATAGGGGCCCTCCGCCAGAGGAACTCCAAGTGTTACAATTGCACAGGAGATGGGCATGTCGCCCGAAACTGTCTGAAACCGAAGAAAGAATGCACAGAGTGCAAATTCTTAGGTGGAGGACACAAAGTAAATTGTTGCAAAAGGGCGACAGAAGCCTCTCGACCACCACGAGTTCGAGCAGTCACACAAGAAGAAGAGAAGAAAGGAGAAGACAAGAAGGAAGAGCCCAAGGGAGAAAGGGCTATAAAAGGAATGGACTACGAAGCCATGAAGGCTTATTTCTTTGACCTCCACAACACGGAAATGAAGAAACAGGGAAAAGGTTATGGCAACTGAGGGATCTGGGACCTCAGAAGCCGACATTAAACACAAAAAATAGTTTCTCCTCCCTATCTCCTTATGTACAGTATGGACAAGATTTTGATGAAGACTCAGTGTTACGGAGCATGTCCCTCTGGACTGCTAGCGACAAGGGTTCTTTGTGAGAAGGCACTCACGAAGAGGCACAACGTCTCACAACGAACGAAGAAGATGAGGACAAGTGGAACTGTTGAGGCAACAGTTCAGGTGGGAGCAAGTCCAGAGAAGAGATGGATTGTGTAGATCTAACTTGGGGTTACAAGCAGGTAGACTAGCTACTTTATAGTCTGTAATACGTGCACGGACCAAGATAAGGGCTGGCATAGAAAGGAGAAGAATGTAAAGGAATAACTGCAGATGGCTATGAGGGCAACAACAGCATGCAAGAGAATGCTGTTAGGAGATTGAGTCCGAAAGAGGAGTTATCAAGTAAGAATGGAAACGGTAAAAGACCAATCGTACTCGTCGAGAGAGAAGGTCACGAGAAAGCGTACATACTTTGAATGCAGATGAGGATACATGAAAGGGACTGACTCGGAGATGAGAAGGAGGCCCGGATGTAGGGATAAAATCGTAACACTACCCCCTTCGTAGCCACACAGTGCCGCTGCATTCCTAAGCGCCAGAGGAATCTGCACCATTGAGTACCAGCTGGTCGTCATTAAAGTCCTCAGTAGTAAAGGGGCAGTTTGGGAGTGTGTGTCCAACAGCTCCACAAAGGCCGCACCGGAGGGTTGGGCACGCTTCGGCCACGTGTCCCCAGCGATTGCATGCAGAGCAATGAGTCGTGAGGCAGCGGGAGGCAGGGTGTCCTGGAGCGTAAGAGGAACAGTTGGGACAGCGATACTGTGGACAGCTCCATCGCAGATGTCCATATCGTCCGCAGGAGTAGTAACGGTGCCCGGAGAGATCCATGGCGGCAAGACGATGCTGGATTTCAGCGGGGATGGGGAGGACCCGGGTAGGGGAGGAGAGGATTGTGACCCCTGTAGGGAGATCTCTGACACGGACATTGGATGGCAAAGAAAGACCCGGAGGAGGAGCAGCGGATGGAGTAGTGAGGCAGACGGGCAGAGGATTTTCCGGCATGGTTGGACGGGTGACAGGTGGTGACTGCTGGGCAGCGGTCAGTATGTCGGTGTCTAAGTAGTCGTCCAGGTCTGTCTCGTTTAGGGAGAACAAGACCGCCTGTGGGAAATCTCCCAAGGCACCAGGGGGAAAGGCGGAAATGATCCGTCTGAAATGATGGTGGTCCATCAGATCAAGGGCATGGAGGCGAAGCTGATCAAGCATGGCAGTTTGTGTGGCAGCGAAGTTCGGATTAGGGGATAGGATCCTGGGCAAGTGACTAAATGATCGAAGCGAACAGGTCTGATGAAAGAATAAAATGGCCCCTAAGAGAGGAAGCGAATGTTTAAAAAGTGGAATGCTTTCGGCAATAGTAAGGAGCTGCGGATGATCAAGAATATGAGCATAAACAGCTAGTCTTTGAAACCTAGGTAAAGCCGAAGGATAAAGAGTCTCCAGGGCCCAGTCAGGAATCTCCCTACGATGCAGATGGGGTGGAGAGATAGAGAGTCTGGGTGTCTGGATGGCAGCTGATGGGGATCTAGGGACATCTGGAGAAACGGGGCGATTAGGTGGCAATGAAGCGGTGAGTGACGTGGGTGAAGTGATGGAAGTCATGACTTAGGCGTGGTGTGGTGGCGTTGATGGTGGTAGTGAAGTGAGAATGACGATTAGTATGGTGATGATTGCAGCAAGGGATATTGTGGCGAAGATGGCAGCAATGATGAGAATCTGGTGAGGAGTGAGCATTTTCGCTCAGGAGAAAAGGGAGCTCTTATATAGTCTGAGGAGGGTGGGGGTGTGGTGAAGGTTTCACTCGGGTTCCCATGTGTTCTCCGAAGTAGGATATCCTTTCCACTTGATCAGGTACTGGCGGCGATTAGCAGTTCCTCGGTGAGAGAGTATAGTCTCAATTTCATACTCCTCTTCACCATCAATAAGTTCTGGTGGCGCAGGGATAAAGTTTGGGCCATGTTCCGGTGTAGTTCGATAGGACGATAAAAGAGAGGCGTGGAAGACATTATGTATGCGCCAAGTGGGTGGTAATTTCAACTGATACGCCACAGGGGAGAGTACCTTGATGATTTCAAAGGGTCCTTCTCGTTTAGGGGCAAGTTTCCGTAACGGGTACCTGATCTTAAGATTCGTAGCTTCAAGCCAAACCTTATCTCCTTCCTTCCATGGTGAGAACTTGGTAGAGAGTCGTTCTTTCATGAGGCGTTGAGCAGTGGAATGAGCAGCAAGGGCTTCCTTCCGTGCTTCAGCAAGGGTGGAGAGTTGCTCTTCAACAGAAGGGACAAAGGATTTTCCTAAAGGAGGATAGGCTCTAGGTTCATATCCCATCATAAGGTAGTATGGCGATTGGTGGGTGGAAGAGTGTGCTGTGGAGTTGTGGGAGAATTCCGCAGTAGGAAGTAAGGTACTCCAGGTACCAGGGCATCCTTGGCAAAAGATCCGAAGATAAACTTCGAGCTCCTGATTGGCTCTCTCCGTTTGGCCGTCAGTCTGCGGGTGGTAAGCGGATGAGAGTTTTATGTCGTACTGGAGAAGTCTGGCTAGTTCTTTGGCAAAGGAGGAAGCAAATTGGGGGCCTCTATCAGATATGCAAGAGTCATGTAAACCGAATCTCGGGAAGATATGTTGGAAAAAGAGAGAGGCTACTCCGGCAGCGGAAATGCTTTTAGTGCAAGGGAGGAGAATTACCCCCTTCGTAAGGCCATGGTCGACCACGACCAGAATGGAATCATAGGTATTAGAAAGGGGAAGATCGGTAATTAAATCAAGAGAGATTTGTTGAAAAGGGCGCGTAGCGGAAGTAGAAAGGGGTGAAAGCGGGGGTACAGTGGGGTGAGTATTTGGTTTGGAAGACTGACAAACGGCGCAGCCAGCAATGAAACGAGCGATGAAAGAGCGCATACCGGGCCACCAATAGTCTCTAGAGAGGCGGGCATAAGTGCGGAAGAGTCCTTCATGGCCACCACTGGGGGACGAGTGAAGGGAGGAGACTAGCTCATGGCGGGCATCAGGAGGGATAAAAAGACGTCCTTTGTAGTAAAGGTGAGGGGCGTCGTAGTGCCAGTCCGCGAGGGTAGAGCGGGGGAAGAGAGGGAGAGACTTCTCCATGGCGTGCAAAGCCTCGAGGACAAGTGGATCTTCGGCAGAGGAACTAGCAATTTTGGATACTAGAGCAAGATCCAAGGCGGCGATGATTTCGGGATTGGCGAGGATGGGATGAATATTGTCAGAAGATGTATCGACGTCATGACAACGGGAGAGTGCATCCGCCGGGGTCATGGCTGTGCCAGGGAGGACCGTCCAGAGGAGGTGATATTCTTGAAGGAAAAGACTCCATCGCGCTTGCCGGCGAGAGAGTTTTTGAGGGGCTTTCATAAATGATAGGTTCTTGTGGTCGGTGAAGATGGTGACGGGGTGTGCAGTGCCCAAAAGGTATTGTCGCCATTCTTCCAGGGCGTCAATGACAGCTAATAATTCCCTATCATAAATGTCATAATTGCGTTCAGCATCATTAAGAGTGCGAGAATAATAAGCGCAAGGATGAGAGTCGCCGTTGGTATCCTTCTGCATGAGGATTGCGCCTACAGCGATGAGGGAGGCATCAGTCATAAGGAAGAAAGGTGTAGAGGTATCAGGGAGGGCGAGGACAGGAGCAGATGAAAAGATCTGTTTAAGATGGAGGAACGCAGTCTGTTGGTTGTTTTTCCATACCCATGATTGGGTGGCTTTAGTGAGGAGGTTTAGTGGAGCGGCGATGTCAGCAAAATTAGGGATGAACTTCCGATAGAAGTTGCAAAAGCCAAGAAAAGAGCGGACCGCTTTGACGGTGGTTGGTGGTTGCCACTTGTCGATGGCAGAGAGTTTGATGGGGTCCATTC
>JBBPKI010000445.1:0-23963 GCA_038089155.1 Nevesoporus exiguus
ACCGGTCAGCATTGTGGTGATCCTCCCAACGGCCACGACCACGATAGCCGCCGCGGGCACCACCACGCGGGTGTCGCTCGTCACGAAAATCTCGCCCACGATCTGGGTAGCCGTTACGGTCGTACCGCGTATCTCCTGGAATGTCGAACCGGTTTATTTGGGGCGGTCGTGAGGAGGAATGCGACGGCTCTGGCGCAGGCATGACGGTCGGGAGAGGATTTACGTCCGTGTGCGGTGGTGTCTGTCCTGGAGGAGGTGTGGAGCCGTCGGCGAGTTTGGCGGCAAGGGCTAACTGCTGCAGGAGGGTCACTTGACTCTGCTGAAGCTGTGGGTCCTGGTTTGGTGTTGTTTGGCTGAATATTCCTAACTGAGTGGATGCAGGGTGTAAACGGACGGAACTGCGTACCCAGGAAGTTGGCCATGGCCCTGAGCCGCTTGACCCAGCAAAGCAAGCAAGGTCACCTGCACGCCGGAGGCAGGGTCAGGAATGTGGGGGGCCAGTTGAGGTGTTGTTGTTGCAGGCACCTCGCTCGTGGCGCGTGGATCGGAGGGCGTGGGCGTTGTCGGATTTACGGCGATCTCTAACGGAAGGCAAACCAAACGACGTTTCAGCGGATACTCTCATTTCATTGGAGGCAAGAACGCCAGCAGAAATAGCTAGAATTACACAAACGGAAGAAATACTTAGCGGCCACACGTTTTGGTTCTGATAAGTACCTTTTTGTACGTCCGACAAGATATCCCTCAGTCGCGTTAGCACTGCCGAAGGAAATGTATTCGACTTGACCCATATGTCGTGAACTTTCTTCGTCTTTTCCTGTGGTTAGAGTCACGTAAGAATGCTGCACTTTGTCAACTACCCCTTGATGGGGTAACAAGAGCTCATATGATAGAACACGCTACGAGGCTAAGGGTCGGCCAAATTGCGGCGAAGACGCAAGACTGCTAGTGCGAAGCCAGGGACCAAGCGCTACATTCATTGGGGAAGAGCATGCTCCAACAACTGACCTTTGCTTCTGGGTTATCCAGTGAGACCATATCCCGGAATAGTCCGTCCAAGACGCCTTCAATCTTGAGGAGAAACGTCGCCGCGTTGCCCTTTTCCAACTTGACATCCCCCGTCGCACCTCGTTTGTTCACCGAAATCCTAGCAGCACGAGCTAAAGCGTCAAAAGCATACAGGCTCGATACTTTTGCGGAACTGGGCAACGAGTTGTGGGTTCGATAAAGGATTGCGACGAGTTTCGTGTCATCCTAAAACATAGACCCGTCAGGTGAGACGGACGTTGGAAGCGGGCTGCACGCGCACCTCGAGTGATTTCATAGCGATCTCTGTCAGCCTGTTCATTTTTGAGGCCGATAGCCGTTTTGCGCCGACGACCTCTTTGAGGGTGTTTTCGAAATCCTGAAAGCCTGACGATTAGAAACAGTGAGGGTAAAGGTCTCGAACGTACCTCGAGAGCAGCCATTTTTAGGGCTCGTGCATGGGATTACTGTGCCTAGCAAAGACGAGGGGTTCAAGTGATGACCGAGTCGGAGGGCGTAGACTGTGTTTGCTTGTGTTGTGGCTTCGTGGGCCCTTTCCTCGGGTGGCTGAGCCGGTTTCACTTGCAACTCGATGTCGACGCGGGCGAAGCTGACCTTGGCTGCTTCATGTGCCGTCTCTACGTTCATCATATGGGGTGTTCATTACCAGCAAACTAAAGAGCGCGAGGTATGCGTATTCGTCTGCTGTGAACGCGCGTCCCAACTTCTGACGACGAGTAGGATATGTTCCAAGGGGTATTGCGCGACGACGAACGCAGGAGAGAAAAGATGCGGCAGAGACAGCAGGATTTTGAAGAGTCACAACGCAAGCGGGCAACATACGAACGTACACAGACTGTTGTCTCTGGTGAGCAGAGCTGATACTTGCGTACTGAGTCGAGGAAAGGCCAAGGTCAGTTACTGCATTCAGACCATACAAGTTTACTGTCAATTGACAGTGACGCACATGCCTCTTGTATGAAGAGGACTTATTATTTCCGAGCCAAGCACTGCACAATACCCGACAAGGAGTGCAGGTCCACATAGGTAGCGCTTTCGATAGAGAACAACCACGTAGCTTTCAACGGTCAGGTTGTCCCCTGTAATCTGCCACACTGTGCGTAACCGCATATTTCGATTCCAAGTTCACCAACACCGTGCTCATCTCGAAACCGGGGCTTAGGCAACTCACTAATTGCGATATCAAATACAATTATCTCCTTTCTTGCATCGAGGACAGCGAGTTTATCAGGTTGATCGATTGATTACTATCTCTGCAGAGTCGCCTACTCCAACGAGCTCATGAAAGGAAGAAGACGCGCCAGCAGACTGTGATCACGTGATCATGATCAACCAATCGGAAATCGAGCTCAATTTTTTTTTTAGCGGGTACAGCTTGGGTATCGCCCAACACTGTTTCTGTACGTGTCTTTCACTCTATTATCAGTAGTCACTAACATATCCGTAGCGTTTTGACACGACGGCGCCAAATGTGGCATTTTTGACTTTCAGCTCATATGCCGTTCGTGTTAAGCATGTCGTACACTGTCACCGGGTGCTCGTCGATTTGACAAGCATCCCCCTGTACCTGTTTCACCGAATGGCTAGCCTCGAGTCTGCTCGCATCGAGAGTAAAGCCATCGGAGAAGTTGCTTTGTGTGTGAGCATGGCTCCTCGGCTTCGGTCTCTCGCACTGCAAGTTGGTTACAATAAATCTAACCCCACCTCGGCGACCATGCATGGTATGATATCACTGTTAAAAGGCTGCTCTTTATTGGAGGAGCTGTCTGTAAGAGGTCATTCATCAGGATGCCTTCACGCCTCCCTCAGCAATATTACAACACTGCACTCGTTGTCGCTGCACCTTTCATCCTTAACAGAGCGGTCCTTCATGACAGTGTCCACCTTTCCCTACTTGGCGCATTTCGACATACACGCGGACCGCTTATCGTATGACAACTTGTCGGCTGAGATTTCTTGCACCTATGATGGCCCTTTCTTCCCTACCCTGCAAAAATTGAAGATTCGTGCTCAGCCGGCGCTTGTAGCGCTAATACTTCAACAACTCCCCCGTGATAAGCTCCATTCTCTCCATATAGACGCCACCGGTTCTGGCCCATTCGAAGACCTATTTGCCGCGATGGCTACTTTACCACTGCTTGAATTTACTCTGGAACATGCGATTTCCATTGACGAATCAGATGGTATACCCGCATACACACCGGATAAACTCTTCGCCCTAGACCATTTGCGACCACTCTCGAAATTGCCCTTTAGGTCGTTCACACTCGACACTTCGTTACCACCTAACTTGTCAGATCCAGCCATCGAGGAAATGGCAAAATGGTGGCCACGCCTGGAGCGACTTCAACTCGGAGCTCCCACAGCCCTCGAGAACGTGGAGACGAATTGGACACCTAGGACCTCGCTGGCGAGCCTCTCCGCATTGGCGAGAGGATGCAGGCACCTCGAGAGTCTCGTCATCACTCTGGATGTGGATACGCTTCCAGACCTGGATTTAGTCCTGCTTGGCTCTCATCCCCTTACTTCACTGTTGATCAGCTCTCGTTCTCGACCTGACGTTGCAACCCTTTCGGCTACGCTTCCTAGGCTGTTTCCATCTTTGACGGATATAACGCCTGGATTCGTTGGCGAATATCAAGATACATGGGATGCTGTTCAAGCCTCTCTTTCCAGTTACTCGTAGAAGCACATAGAACATAGACTGTTGTGGTAGACTTAGACTTGCATCATAAACATGGACCACATAGACCAGGATGTACTGCGGACAAGTACTTAAGTATACCATCTCTGTAGTTGGCACCAATTTTGGTGAATTTGCAGCTGCTTAACTGTCTCATTACTCGGATATATTCATGTGAGTAGCATTCGGTCATACGCATACAACTTATAGAGACAACAGTCTAGTCTACACGACGGGTGGCTTGGTGCCGGGAGCGAAAGTGTAAGTCAGACCGCATTTGCCACAGTACTGACGGTCTTTATGGAAGGCCATCTACAGACCGAGAAATTTTTCATAACTACGAAATAGAGATATCTCGGGAGCACGTACGAAGACGCCTGCACCACACTCGGCGGTAGGGCACTCACGGCGGAGGCGTTTGATCTTGCCATCCGAGTCCACCTTGTAGTACTTGAGGATGGACATCTTGACCTTCTTGCGCTTGTGCTTGATCTTCTTGGGGGTCTACATCGCCACCCGTGCGTCAGCATCAGAACGGACGACGAAGCCAAAGTGAGACCAACGTTGTAAGTCTTCTTCTTGCGCTTCTTGGCACCACCACGCAGGCGGAGCACCAAATGGAGCGTGGACTCCTTTTGGATATTGTAGTCGCTGAGGGTGCGACCGTCTTCAAGCTGCTTGCCGGCAAAGATCAGACGCTGTTGGTCGGGAGGGATACTGCACGGCCGTGAGACGATTGGATCGACGGGAAAAGGCGATCAACGTACCCTTCCTTGTCTTGAATCTTGGTCTTGACATTATCGATAGTGTCTGAGGACTCGACCTCGAGGGTGATGGTCTTGCCCGTGAGGCTGCGTTCGTCAGTCAGTCTGCGCAACGACGACGCTAAAGAAAGGTGAAACCTACGTCTTGACGAAAATCTGCATCTTTTCGGACGCCTCTGTCTGTCCAACGAACTAAACGGTGGAGTCGTCGACAAAAGCAAGAGCCGTCGTTGTGGTTAGGAGGAAAGTGGATCTGACGTGTCCAAACCTTAATCCTGTGTTGATGATCCGTGCGTGGTAAAGACGCACAATGTGTACGTGACTAAGAAATGTTACATAATACAGGCACGTCGCGTCGCGTTCTAGTCGCGCGTCCACTCGAGGCGTATCTTCGTTGAGAACTGGCATCATGGATAGCGACGTGGATATGGATCTCGATGCTGTTACTTCTTCTGCGCTCAAGGGGAAGGAGAAATCGATGGACATCTGCGCGCCTTCTGACGGCGACACACTGCCTTGGTATGTCCCTCAGCGGCGCGTTTTTGGCCCACGTCTTCATATGCCCTCCTTGCAGGGTAGAAAAGTACCGACCAGCTACGCTCAACGACGTCGTTTCTCATAAAGACATCACTACCACAAGTGCGTCCTCTCTTCGAGCCGCTTTTCAGCTGACTCATGTTCATTTGCAGTCGAAAGGTTCATCGAGAAAAACAGATTACCTCATTTACTCTTCTATGGCCCACCAGGCACAGGAAAGACGTCGACTATCTTGGCCGTGGCAAGACGAATATACGGTGCCGAATATAGGAAGCAAATCCTCGAGGTGAGCGCGTCTTCTGCAAACTCGTCGCAACGCTCTGAAATCCTCTCAGCTCAACGCTTCGGATGATCGAGGGATTGACGTCGTGCGCGAACAAATCAAGCAATTTGCCGAAACGCGCACGCTGTTCTCGAAAGGCTACAAGCTCATCATCCTCGACGAAGCAGACATGATGACCCAAGCGGCCCAAGCAGCGCTCCGCCGCGTCATCGAGCAATACACCAAAAACGTTCGTTTTTGCATCATCTGTAATTACGTGAACAAGATTGCACCTGCGATTCAAAGTCGATGTACGAGGTTCCGGTTCTCTCCACTACCCATGGTAGAAGTCGAAAAAAGAGTGGACACTGTCGTACAAGCCGAAGGGTGAGTCTCGAATCTGTAAGCTTCCATGCAGCGTGCCTGAACGCACTCTAGAGTGAAATTAACCCCCGACGGAAAGCAGGCGCTGCTTAAACTCTCAAGGGGTGATATGCGAAGAGCACTAAACGTCCTTCAGGCGTGCCATGCTGCCTATGACACTATAGGGGAGACAGAAGTCTACAATTGTACTGGAAGCCCCCATCCATCCGACATTGAGGCGATAGTCAACTCGATGCTCTCAGATGAGTTCACAACATCAATTCAAAGTATGGAGCTTGACATCGACATGATCGGGATTGACTTGTGTTTCCCTAGTGATAACCGCCCTAAAGACCGAGCGAGGACTTGCACTACAAGACTTACTTTCCGGTGCGTACGAGTATGTAGAAACGATCGAATTCAAGCCCCACGCACGAGTATACCTGCTGGATTTCATTGCAACCATAGAGTGAGTAATGATGATCGTGTCTGCTGATCCCTCGACGACGAGCCATCTCCAGACACAGATTGTCAACCGGTGCGAGCGAGAAGATCCAGCTATCAGCTTTGCTCGGTGCTTTCAAGAACACTGTTGAATTGGAATCCAAGTGACCGAGTATTCGGCACTGTTTCTGAAGGGATGCACTCATCACGGCTCCATCAGAGAGTAGTTGCAATTACTATTGTCCATCAAATTGAGATGCTTGCCAACAATAACCCATAGCAAACCCCGGACATACCCGTACTAACCTTCAGTGATTATCGAATGTAATGTGAATGCTTCGATCTACAATAATGCACGGCGCATCGATGCCTCCAACGCCTCTACCTCACCCGACTGATTTGCGAGAGGTGACGGCTCTGAACGTAGCGCAAAGTCCAAGAACCACTCCTTGCTCATGTAATTCCGAATACTAAATGAATCTCGGTCAGAGTTTGCCCTCAGACAATAGAAGTGCGCTCACCCATCAGGCAACAACACGACGACATTCATCCCCTCAGTCTCGGCGAACTTGCGTCCTTGCTCAGACTTCAACCAGGTTAGAGCGCCACTGAGTGCACTGCCACTGCTACCACCAACAAGAAGCCCCTCCTTTCTCATGAGGCGTTGGACGGCTTTGAAGGCCTCCTCGTCGGTTGACTTTAACCAAGCGTCAACGTCGTTTGGGTCCCTCGAGAGGACATCAGGAATAAAGTCATAGCCGATGCCCTCGACGGCATAAGATTTGCCAACACCATGTTCATTGAGGTTATTAGGGAACGCGAGAATGCTACCGACCTATAGCCGACGTGAGCAATCGCGACGTAGGACATGAATGACACGAACCGGATCGATTCCAACGACAATGCAATCAGGATTATGGGTCTTCTTCAATGCACGGGAAATCCCGGTGATGGTGCCTCCAGTGCCTGCACCAGCGACGAACACATCGACCTTCATGGATGATGGTCTCGATGGGGAGGACGGAGTAGAAGTGACTGCATCGATGATTTCTGGCCCAGTCGTGTGCTCGTGAGCTAACGGATTGTTTGGCTGTGTACCATGAGGGCACGCTCGGGCCGAAGAACTACGACACGCACGTTACGATACTGATCCAGAATGACTGCATGAGGTATTTCCCGCTGAAGTCTCTGTGCCACACCTGCGATCGTCGGGGAATTCAGCCACGAGAGGTGCTCGAGATAGGATGGGAATTCTACCTATGTGACTATTGGGCGAATCCCAGGGCTCAGTGTCAGGCGTGCGAATGACTCGAGCTCCGAGTGCTCGCAGTAGCGCTTCCTTCTCGCGTGACATCTTGTTGGGCATGGTTATGATAACGGAATATCCCTTATCTCGACCGTATTCAGCAACCGTTCGCAAAGGAGGCAATTGGTAGTACCTTGACGGCACATGCCAAGGCAAGGCCGATTCCTGTTCGTATTAGGTGGTGCTACACTTGCAGGACACGTCAACAAACGGACCTGTGTTGCCAGAGGTGGGTTCGACGACGACGCTTTGCCCGGGAACGAGTTTGCCCTCCTTTTCTGCGGCAAGCACCATGGCCTTGGCGATTCTGTCCTTGACTGAGCCACCCACGGAGAGGCATTCGAGCTTGCCCACTGGAGACGAGAAGTAGTTTGTACTGGCAAATGCGACCGAGAGCGTTGCAAGTACATACGCAAGTTACATTTAAGACCTTGTTCGGCGGCAATCTTGTCTAGGCGGACGAGAGGGGTGTTACCCACGGCGTCGAGGGCATTATCCAGGATATGGCGTGAAAGCACCATGGAAAGGACTGAAGGTGGTAAATGGCAGCAACAATTGGAACGAGTACCGGCTGCGTTTAAGACCGTCGGATCCGGTTCGGATCTCTCTACGAGCACCGCCACTGGTATGTATACTTCAAGTTGGCATTCTCTATTTCTACCACTCTACGTAGTCACTGAACTAGAGCGAAAACCCGTCGTGCGAATAGGAGATGGACACGTCCATTCGGGTCGCAGCGTCATTCAAAATGACACCTTCTTCAACATCTCCAAATATAACGGCCAGGGTTTTCCCATCCACGTAGCGAGCTCCGCGTGATCCCTGTATGTATTACCGGTATTTGGGTGGACGAAGACGCTAGTGAATGCACGGCGTCAGCAGTCCTCTCGTAGTGTCGTCGAGGTGAATCTCGTACTCGCACGGGCCACGGTTCACGGCGAGCCATGAAAAGAGGGCTCCGGTCTGCAGGGGGGTATGGGTGTCGACCTCGAACATGGTGGTCGGGTGGGGCCCTAACCCACGAGTGAGCCGCGTGTAGTGCAATGAACGACGATCGACATACCGACCGGTCTGTCCCAGAACCTACCGAGGGGGAGCTACAGGACGTATAAGTGAGTCGACGAGACGACGAGGAAAGGGAGTTGCCTCTGGGAACTCGCGCTTGATGCGCGCATACAGTTGTCTAGCGTGTTCGGTCTGTTCGGGGGAACTGGAGATCCAATACACTACGACATGCTAAGCGAGATGCGAGGAGAGAGAGCGTCATACTTGCCATGGAAGTCGAACCCAGACTTTATGGGCGCAGGGAAATCATGGTAGGTGGGCGGGGAAGTGGCCTGATCGGTAGAACGAGACATCGGATGAGGTTGATGGGGGCAGATCCTTGGATTTTAAAGACGGGGTCGATGTCAATCCCGGTGCACGGGATTTGTCACTGGTCGCAGTTGGCACGCTGAACCGAACAGCTGACTGAGCGCGCTGACTAGTAATTGCCGTGTTATCGGGCAGTGCAGGTGCTGCTCGTCGGACCCCTGCATGGAGCAGCTGAAACTCGATGGACAGGCAGAGATCTCTCCCACCACGAGCTACGGTTTCCTCGTCGCGGTGCAATAATGATCGGTGACGATGACGACAGTGGTCGTCAAGAGGGTCTAGTACGGAGTACAGCGTTGTAAATTACTGGCAGAAGGGGCTGGATTAAGAAGGTCGTGCACAGTCAGGGACGTCGACGGTGGCGGACATTAAGCCGTCGCTACGGTCGACGATGGTGGGGCGTGCGTGAACGAGAAGCGAAGCCAGCAGAGTGTGCATTTCGACATCCCACCGTAATCCCCTCCGATTTTTTTCCATTTCTGCTACGACGAGCGCTCGCTGTCCCTGACGTTGCGTTGTCGTCCCGCGGCCGTTGTCTTCTCTTTTTTTTTTCCGCTCGACTCATTTATTTAATGCGGCCCCAACCCGTCTCTCAGTCCTCTTCTTGGTTATCCCGAAATCAAGCGGATCCGCCCTCTTTGGACGTCCATCAATTAACGCATACCCTCAACCAAGTCCCTCTTTCCCCCACCTTCGTCTCTCCCCGCCCCGCCCCAAAGGCGCCCTCCTTCAAGAACTCGCCTCTCAGAGGTCTACACTCTGTATTCCAGCGCAAACACCCTCCACCCTCCCCCTCCCCCGCTTCTCTCCAGTCCTGCGAGTCCCTATCAAACTTATCCGATAACCACAACCACCATCCCTACGCGGCTATGCCTCCACCGCCTCTCCCCGTCGTCTCAAATCACGATACCCTCGAGGATGAACAGGAATGCCCCGTGTGTCTCGAGCCCCTCAGCTTTAGCTTCAGGTTGCCAGGGGAAAAACCTCACGTCGTCCCTGAATGCGGCCACTCACTTCATGAAGTAAGCCCCAGATCTACCGTCTCTTACACTCTGTCATGTCCATATCGCCTAGGCTTGTTTCACTGCTGTTTATGGCCCTCCTCCCGGCCAGTCCAGGTCCGCCGTCCCCCGCAAGTCCAACCTGGGCGTGTGCGGTGTCTGTAGACGCCCCATGAAAGTAGGCGACGGCGACAACAGTAAAATCAACAGTCAGTGCATCTCCCCGAATGCACCCGTCCGACAGTGTTCATGTTACGTCCAGAATTGGCTGCCCTCACCGGCATGGGTGACCCCAGCACCCCTCCAGTTTATCCCGGCCGTGATGCGTCGACCTTACGAAATCGCCGCGCTCCAGCGCAAAGCACGACAGCACCATATAACCCCATGGATGATGACCCTACCGATCACGCCGTCTCTGTAAAATCAACTCCCAGCGATTCTCACTACATCGTCGCACCCTCTATTCAGGTCCGACCTGAATTCTCCTCCATTGTTAGGTCTGGAGACGCCTCCCAGCCTCTCACTTGTATTGTCGTCATCGAACTCCCCGCGAGGCGTAACACGTCCCATATTCCTGGCCCAGTCGTGCCAGAACCATATCCTCTTCGAAACTCTTCGACACATACACGACAAGACACCGAACTATCTCAGTTAGCATCTAAGAGCTCAGAGCGACAGCCTTCACAGACTGATGGATGGGCTCCTGCGTACAATACTACCGATGCGGAATCCACGCGTTATGCGCCGTCCCAAACAACCGAAGAAGACTCCCCTTTCAACGCGATCGTCGAAGATCTCAGAAATCGAATTATTGATTGGAAAGGTCACGCGCTTTCTGGGCTTGGCCCTTTGCACATGTACGATCTCCTGTCCGTCCGCCGCGACGCACTTGTTCGGGAATTCTTCGTCTATCTATTCAAAGAAGCTATTATCTGCGTAGTAGAGGAGAAGAAACGTTCTCTCGGCCGCTTCTTGCCCTCCCCTGTATTTAACGACTCTTCGACTGCTATTTCTGCTTCAAGCAGCCAGTCGAGAGGAGTTCTCAGGCTAAAGGGGCGCATCTACGTACGACACATAAAGCGGGTCACCGTTGGCACGGCCGGAGATTTGAGTCTCACGATCGAGATGGAAGACGAGCGCTTGGACTCCTTTATTCTCGTCTTCAAAGATCGCTCTTCTCTAGAGTCGTGGAGAACACAGATTCAGGCTCTTGTCACCTCTTTCCAACAACAACAGGCATGCCACTCTCCTCCCCCATTCAACCGTGGTCTGGACACCGAGGAATTTGGTGGTTCAGAAAAGGCAGCTCGCATGCTGAGCGGTAGTACAGCTTCCACCACGCCAAGCACCGTCGATAGCCTTCTGCAAACATCTACGCGGTCTACTCTGTCGTCTGCCACGTCTCAAGGCTCGGTCCCTCAGCGATTAATGCAAAACAAGCTACAGACCCTGAGCGAGGAGGATGCGATGCTGCGTTATGATACCCGACCTTCAGGCATCGTAACACCACACGTCTCCTCAGGACCATCCAATTCCCTCGCACCTCTGCCTCACCCACCTCTCGACTTGATTCTCATCATTTCCTTGCCTCCCCCAAATTCACCTCGCAGTACTGCAGACCTTAAAGTACGCGTCATCAAGACGTCACTCGACTTTATTCTTACTTCTCTTGGCACGAGAGACCGGCTGAGCTTGGTGACCTTTGAGGTAGGGGCAGGAGGGCGCGTGCGGAAAACGCCCTACCTCTGCCCAGGACGGACCCATAGCAGAAACAGGCTCCAAAAATTCATTGATGAAATCGGCCGTCCGGAAGGCAATCAAGTCACGGATGACGAGTTTCTGGTCAGAGCCTCCAAAGACGAGAAGACCGACGTAGTGACTGCCGTAAATCACGGTTAGTGATCGCCTTTTCTGTGTTCACCAGCGGGACTTAGTGGCGCTTCATAGGGCTTGACGTCGTATTGCAACGCAAGTCGCGCAATCCCGTCTCAGGGATGATACTCGTCAGCGACGCTGCGGATAGCACGAGACGTGCTCAGATGGATCTCGTTCTTGCGCGCGCCGAGGCAGCCAACATGCCCATCCATTCGTTCGGTTATGGTCGGTCGCATGATCCTGCCTCCCTCTGGCTGATGTCGAACCACACGAGTGGGACATACACGTTTGTCAAGGACTGGTATGATCTCCGGGCCTGTCTTGCTGGCTGCGTGGGCGGCATGATGTCGATTGGCCTGCTCAACATGAAACTCCACATGAAGATCATCGATGGGCAACGCTTCCGCATTCGCAAAGTGTCTGGCGGCCCTTCATCGATTCTGTCCACTGACGGCCACAACGTCGATATCGACGTCGGTGAGCTGCGGTACGGAGAATGCAAAGAGATGCTCATCGAGTGTGAACTCGATAATACCGAGAGCCGTCGTATGGCTGCCTATCAAAACGGTAATCGGCCTCTTAATGCGACCGATCAGTTCGTGCAGTCTATGGGCCTTGACTCTCTGGCCATCGAGGACTCTCCAAATCTTATGGACGGCATGATGGATCGAATGATCGATGAGGTCCCTGTGTTCGAGGTAGATGGATCTTTCTACGACCCGGCTGCAACCAAGCAGGTTTCTCGCCTTGCACACCCCGTACTATTAACCATCACACTTCTACCCATGGCTACACCTGGCTCGCCCAAACCTCCCAAACCCTCAGATCCCGACATTGTGCGGCGCCGTATGGAACTCCTTGCATCCGACATGATCACCCGCGCACTCGTCCTGGTCTCGAGGAAAAACTTCCCGCAAGCACAGAAAATCATGAACGAGACGAAGCGTATCCTTCATACAGTCCTCCAAAACGTATCCAAGACGTTGCCGACACCGAATTGCGACGGTTCGACCATACGCAACCGGAAAGAAATTCTAATTCTCGCCGCTGTCCGCGCGATGCAAGCTATCCTGCAAGACCTCCAGATTTTGTCAGAGGCCCTAGAGGAAAACGTCGAGTTGTTTGCACACGATCAACGAAATTTTGGTGCACAGCAGGTGAGCACGAGGCTAGTCATATTGGAAACGAGTTCTAACATACTCTTACAGGCTATGATACTGCGCGACCAGAAGAGCTGGAGCAATCGTAGTGCTACCGAGCGTCTGTTTTGGAACATGGATAACTCAATCGAGCTGGTCTCTCGAAGCACTGATTGGGTGGCGCGAGACTAACCTGTCGATACCTTGGCCGTCTGGCTCGTGTATGTTATTTTTTTCCCTACCGTTGCTCTCCGTTCTTTGGTTGCCTTCCAATCGCTCCTTACGATTACTTATTGTAGTTTCCTATGCGGCTTGTAATTTCCGTTGGCTACGCTATTGTGGCGTGCCATGCTTTCGGTCAGCTATAGGTGTTTTTTAATCTTTTTGTTTCAGTTGTAGGTTACCCCATTGCGATGTCAGATTCCCTTCAGGATCGGTACCCATGATGGCATACGTATTCTCAAAGAACAGAGTAACGCAAACCGATTATTTATGTTTATCCAGAGTATTATTGGGCAAAACGACCGTGAACGAGCCCGAGTGCGCGGCGCAAAGTGGAGCAGAGTTTACGTGTATCCCAACCGCTGTCGTTCCTCCTTGTCTCGTTCCAACCTTTTGACTTTGCTCTCCGTCTCCATGAGAATGTCGTCCCAGGCGATAAAGAGCTCTGAGAGCGTGTCTACCTGGAACACAGACAAGGGAATGGGCACATGAGCGACGCAAGGATGAAGAAAGAGCTTACATGCGTTGCGTGTCGCTCCACCAGGGTAGCGATCCGTCCCTCGAGAGAAGCGGCCAACTCCATGTCTTCTTCCTGTGCCACGAGCAGCGCGTGCAATCGCGGCTGCAACGCCTCGTAGTCTGAGTGCAAGACGCAAACCGGGCGTTAGTCGCAAGGGCACGACGAGACGCGGACGGACGCGCGCGTACCCGCTAGCTTCCCCGCCGAGAGTACGTCCTTTTGTTCGAGCAGCTCGATCTCGCGCATGTCGCGGTCGGCAGCACGAATGTCGGGCTCCATCTCCGAGAGCAAGGCCTCGAGCTCCTCTGGTGACATACCGTCATAAGTCGGCGCGGGTCCCTGCAAGGTCCCAGAGAGCGCAAACGCAGGTGTGAGCAGCCGTGCATGCTGGTCATCTTATCGCGACGCGGCTCCGTCAGTCGGGATCCAGCCCGATTTAAAAAAAACCGAGGAAGAGGCGAAAGGCGTAGACGTACATTGGTGCATAAACTTTTTGAGGCCGTCGTTGGACTCGACGACGCTATTTAGTCGATACTGGACGTTGGCGGCGAGTTGGATGAGGCTCTGGCCTGGTTTGAGCTCTGGGGGCTTTTCCCTCCCTTTGCGGTCGCGCGCTTCCTGTCGGACGCCGAGGAGGAGCGCTTCCAGCCAGCGGAGGCGCAGCTCCAGCGAGAGAACGGGATCGATATGAGTGGGCCTGATGCTGGTTGGGTCGCGTCTTTCGGGGAGTGAGGCCGACGTCTTGGCAGGAGACTCGGTGCCATCGAGGGATTCGAGGACGTCTTCCAGGTGCTGGGACGATGCGACGGCCATGCTGCTCGTCTTTCCGTCGGGGCCACTAGGGGGCGGTGGGGATGATGGTGGGGTGGACGACAACACGCGGTGTCTTTGCAAATCTCCTAAGAAGACGCTTCCGAGGGCAGACTTTGCCATCGAACGAAAGAGGTTGTTCGGGTATGTAGTAGTACCAACTTGACTCCAAATAAATACAGAATAGATCAAACGGGTTCGCGCAACTCGATCGGTAACTGGCGGTACCCCGTCCTCCCGTTCACCGTCTGCCGGGCTTCCTGTACCGCACTCTGAATGCCCCCCCACAAGCTTTCGGCCCAACCCCACATGGTCGCCTTCTGTTGCCATTCCCCCTCTTCCTCTCGCAGGACACTCTCCGCCGGTCTCCTCCACCGCTTCAACAACAGCGAACTCGTCACCACACTCACACTCGAGAACGCCATCGCAGCGCCTGCCATCATCGGGTGCATGTAGATACCAAAGGGAAGTAGCAGCCCCATGGCAAGCGGGATCCCCAATAAGTTATAGATACACGCCCAAATGAGGTTCCTCCGAATGGTACGGAAGATGGCGCGAGAAAGGTGGAGGGCCGCAACCACGTCGAGGAGGTCAGAGCGCATGAGAACAATGTCGGCTGCTTCAATGGCGACCGACGCGCCAGAGTTGAGGGCGATGCCAACAGTGGCGGCGACTAGCGCAGGAGAATCGTTGATCCCATCTCCGACCTGTTGACGGGGTAAAATATTAGGGCAAATGGAAGACGGGGAGAGAGGAACTCACCACAGCGACTCCTCCCTTCTCCTTCTTCATGATTTCACTAACAAGTGAAGCCTTGCCCTTGGGACTCATATTTGCCCATACATCATCGGGCTGAATCCCCACCTGCTTCGCAACAGCCAAAGCAGTGCTCATCCCATCACCTGTCATCATACTGACGTCAATACCCATTGTTCGTAAAGCCTTGATGGCTTGCGCGGACGACGGCTTTGGTACGTCTGAGAGTGATAGCGACAAGATGGGGACAGGGACAGAAGAGCCACGGCCCATCGAGACGTACACGACCGTTCGTGCCAGAGGTGTTTCTCGTGTCTCGAAGTTGGACAGTGTGGAAGGTAGTGTCGCTTGTGTGGATTGCGTGACAAATCCCGAATTACCAACCAAAAGAGTGTATTTTGACGCAGAGAAGGAAAGGACAGCCTTAACACCAGCCCCAGTGACGCTCTCGAACGACTCTACCGTGGGTTGAGGTGTGTCAAGTTCACTTTCCCTCAGGAGGTCCCTGCCGTGTAACGCGATAGCCTTGGCGAGAGGGTGTTCTGAACGTGCTTCTGTTGCTGATAGCATTGCTATCACAGCTGCACGGCTCGTCACCCCGTCTGCAGACTTGTCCGTGAGTGTGTCCGGTCCAGCGGTTTCATCGAGTAGACTGTCCTGTGGAGGAACCCATACCATCCCCGCGACACTAAGTTTGCCCTCAGTGACTGTACCAGTCTTATCGACCAGTATCCGCTTGATAGATCGACTTGCTTCCAACGCTGTCCCGCCCTTGATCAAAATACCGTTCTTGGCTCCAACCCCCGTGCCAACCATGATGGCCGTTGGAGTGCTCAGTCCCAACGCGCAAGGACAAGCGACCACAACCACAGATATACAGATCTGCAAGCATACAGCGAGTTTGCCTGCTCCGTGTCGATGGAACATCGCGGGCAACGCATCTGCGCTGAGAACATTCGCGATAATTATCCATACCACGAACGTGAGTAAAGAAAGCGTGATCACCACTGGCACAAAGTACCCCGCGATGCGGTCTGCGAACGCTTGAATAGGAGCCTTCGATGTCTGGGTTTCCTCGACGAGTCTGACGATCTGCGCAAGCGCCGTATCTTTGCCTGCACGCGTCACGAGCATGTCGAACGTTCCCAAGCCATTGACGGTGCCACCAATGACTGTATTCCCAGCCTGCTTGAGAATAGGAATGGGTTCTCCGGTGATGGCGCTTTCGTCGACGGAAGAGGAGCCATGGATGACAGTACCGTCTGCTGGCACTCTGTCCCCTGGGACAAGCTTGACCGTGTCGCCTACTTGCACGAGCTCAGTGGGTATACGCTTCTCCTGAGTGCATGCTGGCGCGTCCGTGTAAATAGTAGCCATTGTCGGCGTGAGAGCCATAAGATCCGTGAGGGCGGCACTGGTCTTGCCTTTTGCGCGATTCTCTAGCCAGCGGCCGAGAGAGACAAACATGATGAGCATAGTGCTCGTATCAAAGAAGACGAAAGGACGGAAGTCCGAAGCGGTATTAAACGCTGCGAAAAGCATGGAGAAGGTTGAATAGAAATATGCAGCAGACGTTCCGAGCATGACGAGGACGTCCATGGTGGGGCTTCTGTGTTTCAGTGCCTTGTATGCACTACGATAGAACTTTTGACCGATCCAAAATTGTGCAGGGGTAGTAAGCGCAAGTGTGAGAATGTCGGCCAGGTAGATGCCGTTAAATAAACGAAAGTTGACGAATGAGCGTAGAAAAGATATACGAGGCGCGACCATGCTAAGGAAGAAGACGGGTAGGGCGAAAACAATGCTCCATTTGAGGCGACTGAACCATTCCTGGATTTCCTTCGTCCTCGCCAGAGACTGCTTCTGGGTGGCGTCCTGATGGTCGGAAAGCAGAGCGTCAAAGCCCATTTCTTCAATTCTGTCGACCATCTCTCGTGGACCGATAACACCAGATTCGAAGTCGACCTTTGCGGTCTCTGTAGCAAGGGAGACTGCGACGTTGTTGATGCCTGGCATGCCGCGCAGACCGTTTTCGACGGTGGAAGTACATGACGAGCAGGTCATGCCATATATTCGCAGCGTAACTGTATCTGACCGAGCCTCGGGAACGAGAGTCGCGTCGAATCCA
Source organism: Nevesoporus exiguus (assembly GCA_038089155.1). NCBI lineage: Eukaryota > Fungi > Basidiomycota > Agaricomycetes > Boletales > Boletaceae > Nevesoporus > Nevesoporus exiguus. Next base: position 17,232 of record JBBPKI010000445.1, read on the forward strand.
ACGTCGGATATTTCCTGCGCAAGGAAACGCGTGAGCGAAGAAAGGAGAAGCGCGACCGCCGGGATTACATTGATAATCTTATCTGGCGTCCATACTACTGGGTCATATTCGACGACACCGCGCTCAGAAAGGAGGGCTACTTTCACCGAATGTATGCCGGGTTGTGTTCGGAGTGCGCCTTCTATCGACTGCAAGAGGTGTAAATGTGACTGGAACTAAGCGCTGGCGAACTCACTTCTACGCATGCACCGCAGGTCATGCCCTCTATTCGAAGTTCACATTTATCTTGTTTCAACTCGGAAGGGGATGGTGTGAGCAGAGGATGCCCTCCCATGGTCGATGTGGATTATTAGAAAAGTGTTGAGGAGAGTATGACCTCGCGCCGGAAGCTATTCGCGCTGCATTTCAGATGCGCCCAAACACAGCATGGTCTTGGTAACCGAGCACGCATTACTAATCATATTAATCATCACTCATCACCGCCTATGCTACCGCCACCGTCCCTTTCTGAGGCCCGGGTCCACCCACTCCTCTCAACAGCATCTGCTGGTAGTTCTCCCAGGCAGAAATGAGCTATTTGCGCCTTCGTTAAACCTGCTCAGTCACTATGACGACCGTAGTCCACTTACCTCCCTCTGCCGTGAAATCATCCCATGTAAAAAGGCTTGCAGTGCGTCCTTGAAATCGTCGATCCGCTCCTGTTCGAAACGCGCCATTTCCGATTTAATTAACTTGGAGCATTGATCAAACTCGTGCTTCGCATCCAGGGCACGCCGCTCGGCCTGTGCAGTGCACCGTCCTTAGTGACAAACACGGTCAGAGACGTTACGCTGCGACTTACCTCAGTAACTAAAGTGACAGTATGACCCACCCGCTCGGTTGGAACGCGCCCCTGTGCCCGCGCACGCTCGTGCATCTGCCGTGCCCGCCGAACCTCTGCATCTGCATTTTGCCAATTGCTGTAAGTCCGCACACGGGAATTGAAAGCCAGCTTCGCATGCGGGTTTAATTCGCGCACTCAATCCAAATAAATCAAACATACCCGAACAGAGCTAATTAGCCTTGAGTACTCGTCCGCTTTTCTGTGATGAGATGCCTTTCTCGCCAGTTTGAAGACGAAACACACACCTGTACTCATGAGTGTTATCATGTCTTGTTGCGACTGCACGCTTTGGGCTTCCGTAGCTGCCTGCTCGACGTTGGCCAGTGCACCGAGTGCTTGCTGCAACTGTTCCCCAAGATCGGATGCTGCCAACTCTCCAATAGCCGTCGCAAATTCCCCTGTAGCAGAAGCAAGTTCTACAGAATTGTGAACAAGCGAAGAAGATACTTGAAACACGCCCACCCGCTCGTTGCTTTGCAACGATCTCGATGCTCTTGACGAGACCACGTAATTGTGATTCCAGCCCGTCGAGATAAGCGCGTTGTTTATCGAACCACTGAACAAAACGCCCGTTTTCAAATAATTATCCATGCGTACGTCACCGCGCTCACCTCGTCTGTCTCATGAAACCGAGGACCAGTCAGTGTCTGTCCAATAGATGCCATAAGCCCCCCTTTCTCGTGAGCCATCTCAGCTTTTTTTTGCTTGATCTACAGAAAAAAAAGTCATGACCTATGTAGAGATAACGCCCAAAAGGACCAACGTCTAAAGCAAAGTTGTCGTTCTCCAAGAAAAACTTGAAGTCGGCGTCCTTGCACAGCACTGGATGGTTCGCCATCTTCTGTATACACTTCTCTAGTGCTAGGCGCCGCTGCTGTATGAATTGCTCGTCGAACCGCCCAAAAGGGTTCTTTTCAGGTACAGGTGGGACGACGACACCGGGATTATTCATAGATAACGTTTCATACAGCCAGAGGAAATCAGAGTATCGACGGAGGACAGAGAACGATGCTTTGGAAAAGAGAGGGGAAGAAGTCTAGCATGAACCAGACCACCGGAGTGAGGCAGACAGATGGATAAATCACAAAGAACATACCCGGGTGTGCACAGTATAGAGGGTGTGGGCTCTGATAGGGTCCCCGACCTTTTGCGGATCCTCCACGGAGATAACAAAGAGAGGTGGGACGGGTCCCTCGTTGCGCTTAGACATAATCGGGGATCCAGCCAGCTATGCGTGTAAAACGGAGTCAACGCTCATCACAGCTGAACACGACAACAAGAATATTTGCCTGAGGGGACCCAGCATTTCTGAATCGTGCAGTCTGTCCAATAGGCGTGTCATCGTCGTCGTCGTCATTGTTAGTAGTGGTACTTGGTGCAGAAGGGATTATTGGAGTCGCATTGGGGTCGTGGCTACCCCATGCTGTCTGCCATCCACCGTGGCTCTCTCCCCCAAGTGCGAGGCTTGCAAATGCGCGCTCGACGTTTGGGGTGCATTGCTGCTCCAGAGGTGAGACTATCGCGCGCTCGGGAGACGTCCCAGGGGACGAAGCAGGTTGGGGAGAAGACAATTGCGAAGGTGTTGGCTCCTCCGCTCGCAACAACGATGCGTCAGCGGTACCAGCCTCGTCTGCAGCTGGAATCGGAGGTTCCTTGTCGCGGGAAGGTAACTCGGACCCTGATCCTACTGCTGTCTGGGACTGCTCCTCTGCGCTCGACGTAAATACCCCAAAACCGGGCGTTCGTGAAGTCGTGTCCAGGTGGACATCGCTATGGGTTGTGCTCTTCTCATCTTCCTGGTCGTCTGCCGTCACTGTGGCTGCATCCAGTGGGTCGACCGATGCTGAGACGCCGCTTTGATCGCTATGACCTTGTTCGGTATAACCATGATCACTTGTGAAGTAGGACTCGGTTGCCTGTGTCGTGCTGGGGTGGTCCTCGAAGCCTGATTTGAAGTAGTCGACGTCAGAGTGAGAAGGTAATGAGTGTTGTTGCTGCCCAAAGCTGGACCAAGGGTCTGGAGAACTCGAGCGTGGTTTGGCGAATGGGTCTTCAAAAGGGTTTTCTTCGAGTATGCTTCGTGAAGGTGCAAGTAGGTCATCGAAACCGTCCATGTCGCGTGATAGATGGTAGTCTAGAGTTCGACGTGTCCGAGCTACTTTGTCAAATGTTGCCAAGGCTGAGGCTACTGCTATGTCCGCTTGAGCGTCCAAACAAGTTCCATGTCAATTCATAAGTAAATGAAGACGTATGTACATCAAAGCATGAGCACTGCAGTCGTCACTATTCAAACGGCATCTCCTCCACAGCGTTCCCCAGTGACACCCAGTTAGCCAAAATACTATCCACAAACACCTGTTCTTCATGGGCCAACGTCTGCACCAGCTTCGAAAGGAGGGCATTCTCCCTGTTATGCAGCACAACACGCAGTTCATGCCACATGCTTTCGTGCGGATGCCAGTGTCAGCAACGGACCCATCTATAGTGTAGACACGCTCACCATGCTCGGATGAACACTCGTCGGTTGAGAAGCGATGTAATGGCTGCCTGGTCTTTCTCAATGAGAACGACCACTCTATCGGCATCCTCCTCCCACCCATCCCTCCGCGCCACCTTGATACCTTCGAGCTTCATCGAGTTCGAGTCCACCCGCTGTTTGAGGCGTTCGACGTTGTCGACTGCAAGACGGTCGTGCCTAACAAATAGGTCCCGCATAGCCATGTAAAGGTCTCGCTGACTCTGACAACTCACTGTAAACGAGCGGCAAAAAACAAGTCAATCATTTATATTACCTTCAGAGATTCCAACGTCGACCGTAGTAGAGCGTGTGTCTGTTGAATTCAGCCTAGGCCCTGACCTAAGAAAATAAAGCGGCACTCACTCGTTGCTCCAACAGATCTGACTGTCGTTGCGTATGTTCAGCGATGCATCCAATTCCGGTCCGCACGCCGTCGCAAAGCTCGCAATCATCACCTCTCCAACACCTCCCATTCACTTCGACAACAACTCTCAAAACGTTCGTGAGGCGTGCTAGGTCAGCCTGCTCATCCAATACGTCGGATCCAGAAGAGTCGTCAATTCGCATGAAATGTCCAGAACCCGACATTGACAGTAAAGGGATACCAGGAACATTTGGCAATAGATTAGACCAGGAGGAAAACATGGAATGAGCCGGCACGTAGATAAGGTGAGGATTTGATGAAACCCATACCGCAGCTGATTCACGTCTCTTGATAATGCGTTCCGTGAGGATACAAATCTTTTGCCATTGCTCAATCAGCGGGTTCATCTTTCCACGGACGACTCTGCAGCACGAACGTTAGCACCTCGAGGACCCCAGTGGTTCGTCACGCACGCAAGTTTCTCCTCCAAATCACTAGGTATAGACATTTCCTCTATTCGGTCGACTCGCTTACTGGTGGACTCTTCCTCAAGAGCAACTGCATTGTGTTTGCGCCACATTTCAAAGGACGGCTCCGTCAAAAACGTCGCAAGAAGGCCATCCTCTTTGATCACGGGGTGATTTCTATGATCATTCATCAAGAACACTGACTCATAGTTGAACCAACTCACATTACGAAATAAAGGAACCTCGTTAAGCCTTTCCTGGGTAACCACGGTTACAAGTCGACAGCAATTTTTGACTCATTGACGCACCTTCTCTGCTCCAGGAAAGCAGCGTCAGCTATCGGAATGCACGAAATCAGCCAAACGGGTACCAAAACACGACACCGGAGACTGACGTTGTATTCGCTTTGGTGGAAGTGCAGTGAGGAGCCGGAAAGGGTACCGTCGAATTAAGCAATCCCACAAGAAAACAAATTCAGAATAGCGACGATGCACAGGAGGGCCGCACTATTTGGTCCATAGTTCCATCAATGGACACCTTGCAAGAGTCAATACCGAGGACTCACGTCTGTTGAGATTTCGTATACGGTATACCTATTCAGAAGGTGCCCTTGTTGCCCTTGAATGGACACAGCGACAGTTCCCTGTTTCTTCCACCAATCTTTGGGAAGGCCAGATCCCGACAAAGTAGATGATGCGCCATTTGTGGTAGTGACGCTCCGTGGCTGGTTGAGATCAAAAGGACCGCCGGTAATACCACTGTAGCGGGGGATATTCCAAGGGTCTTCTGTTGGGTAAGGAGGCGGAGAACCTGGTCGCAGAGTGTTCTGTCTGTAAGGTGGGTACGGGGTGCTGAAGGCAGAAGTGGTAGGTTGCAGAGCATCGAGGTTCAACGAAGGAGAGGGCAGATTGTTCTCGGCTCCGAGGGCGGCAACTTGCTCAATGCTGACGTCTGCCAGATACGACCCAAGGTCAGGACATCATAGTAATACCAAACGCCGGACACACCTTTTCCCGATTGTGCCAGGGCGACCAATGCTAGTGCTACAAAGAATTCGAGTTTCGAGACTCGGGGTTTCGAGCTAACTAGGTTTACGACCTACGGGACCAATTGATGTCTAGCATAGTCACGGACGCGGAAACTTTACCCTATCAATGGTTGTAGCTGGGAGCAACGACGTGGTGAGGACTCGCGAAAGGGCATTGACCGATACCTCCCCCGAATTGGTGGTGTCCACAGCTGCAAAGGCGCTGTGGTATGTCTCGGGGACTGTTGCATTGGCTGAGAATTGAACGCATGAGCACGAAAAAGTGCACGTCTCCCAAGCATTTTACCTATAACTGAGCTGAATGCCGATGTTGTAGCATTCACAGGCGGTGGGGAGGGTGACGGTGCAGCGCTCCATGGGTCATCATAAATTGAAACAGCGAGTGGATCTTCGTCGACAAAACTATTTCCTAGGCCGTTAATCGACGTTGTGCCGTATCGCTGCGCAAGTCGTGGGGCATTGAACATCCTGGAAGTTCGATATTCGGTTGTGTTGTATTGCCAGGAGTTGGGCGGGCCAAATATGTTAACGTGCTCATGCCAGTGGACGCGTGCCTTAGGCTCAGACAGCTCAGCATCAATTCACACTCTCGGGTCGAGTTTCCTGTCATGTTGGCAGACCGATATATATACTATGTACATCGCTAGCTGCTCTAATGTAGTACCCCTTAATCCGTCAGATTACATCAGATGTGACCTTGGCAGCGAAATGAAGGGTCCACGAGGACAAGAGCCGCTTCGAGTTCACACTCTCACCGTCCAGGCTGCCGATATAAATTAACAAACAGCGATAGGAAATAGTCAGAGAACGTACCCTGGAGTGCCATAAGTGAGAGGGCCAATGTACACGAACATCGCAAACATCACAACAGTAAAGATTCCAACTAGTGTCGGGCCCTTCACTCCAAGATCTGCGTATTGCGAAGGCTCCATCTTCGTCATTCGTCCAGCCACGGATATGGGATAGTTGATGGAATCAGACAAAATGAAGCTCAACACTGAGCCAGCTAACAGTGCTGATGCAAGGTGGGAAGGGAGGTAGTGGTGAATAAAGAGCTGGCGGCCCATGAGGAAGAAGGGCAAGTAATGCACTCCCCACACAAGAAGGAAGAAGCCTCCAGAGTTCCACAGGCGGTTGCGGACAGCTATTGGAAAAGATCAGGCTAGTTTCTAAGGGTGATTCACAGACACATACGATCGGGGATCGGATTGAGTCCACGTCGCCGCGCCAGAAGGTCAGCCACAATTATACCCACATAAATCGAGATGGCGACAACACACGACCACCATCCAATGATATTGCCGATGAGGTAAATTTGTTTCTGTGAGTCATTCTCTGTCCAGAAACTAATGCCACTCAGAAGGAAAGGCCAATTAATTGGTCCACTAGCGTAGGGATGCGATGCAGTGAGACCGGCATTGTGTTGCAACATCAAGAGCTGAAGTTCGGCAA